>JAULBR010095436.1:0-11804 GCA_032355825.1 Melanodrymia aurantiaca
AACCCGCTGCCGCCACATAGGCTACTCTTCCACAAATGACAGCAAGGGGTCTTTTATGTGCACTTTCCCATAGACAGCCATTTACTAGCAAAACATTTAGGGAGATCTTAACAGCCAACCCGATCAATAAAGCAGATCGTAAATAATAAAGTGTATCACATGATTTCATACTTTCTATAAATAAACACTGATCCTTTTCGGTTAGTAAAACAAGATGCAAGTCGTATGGAAATGCAATGGAGAATCAAAAGGAAAGTTGAATTCTTCGTGCGTGAGTTCATGTTTAAAAACATTTATACATTTACGAAATTTTTTCCTCTTAATTATGCTATCACAAATGTGTATTAAAATAGCAAAATATAACACTTACAACTACGAGACTGTAACTTTAAATTATGGTCTGAAACAACCCAAACATTACAACATTAACTTTGTTAAACTATTATTTTTACATTTGTTTTACCAATACTTCTGTTGTGAGTACAATATCCTTTTTGTTTCTTATACAGGTCCCGGGTTTAATCTACCATGCAGTTTTGGGCTGGTAACCAGCCCCATTCCCCTAGCGGGAATTCACAATTTGAAAAAAAATTATTCTGAATTTTGAAAAAAAGAATTCCCAAAAAAATTAAACAATTTTATGACTGGATAAAAAGAAATTCTTTTCTTTATAATTTGAAAAAAAAGCAACTATTACTCTTTTAAAAGGAAAATACCAAATTAACATAAGACATCGTACATGTAATGTTGACTCCCGCGAATAAAACAAATAACGAAATTCCCCTTTTTCTGTCTTAACTAGTTATTTTCCAATTTTAAAAAAAAGGGACCCTTAAAAAATGGTCCAGATTATACCCTGGGGTCAAAGTTCATTCAGATGGATAGTCTACATGTATATGTATGTATATACTGGTTAAGATGTACTTACATAAAATAGAAAAATTGCAACACCGTTCTACCCTTGACTACATGATGCACGTTACATGTTAAATCTGATTAACACGTAAACAATATAACACAAATGGAAAATAGCTATAATTATGTAAAAAGTTCATAATTTGAAAAAAGATTTTCTTGCAACATAAAAATCTTCAAAAATAATTATATGTACACAGTATTTTAAATAAATGTATCAAATTATATACAAACGGGATGGAAATATGTTGTATAAAATTATTCTACACTGCTGGGACAATGGTGAATATATTGCAGTACCATCGACAATGACGGGCATTAAGAATTCGACCAACAGAGGGCGCCATTAAGCAACCAAGATCGAGAATGTTAAAAGTTATCGTGGAATATAATACGAATTAAGAAAGAGATACAATTATTACATGTACAGTGAAACCCCTCTAAACCAAACACACTTGGGACCGAGTAAAATGTCCGGTTTAGAGGGGTGTTCGGTTTACTGAGGTTTCAATACAGCACATAACCCTGTTTGGGACTTTGAAATGTGTTCGGTTTAGAGGGAATTCTGGTTTACTGAGGGTCCGGTTTAGAGGGGTTTTACTGTATTATTTCCCTGTATATTTACTTGGTCAGAGACCTAAATGTTGAGCACAAAAAGCACGTGGAATTTGGATACAGATTTGGTTTGGGTATTAAATATGTTTTTTCCGTTTATTTAAAATCGCAGGCAAAGAAGAAGCACAGCATTCAATTGAAATGGGACCACCATGTAGTTGATGTGTTGGCTGATGGCTACGATGTACACTATGGTGCCAGATCTATTAAGCACGAGGCAAGTACATTAATTAATACTGTAGTTAAAATGGTTGAACTTCTCTACAAAAATATTAAGTTTTATTTCCTATTATTTGAATCATTCCTTGAGTAGAATTGTAGTAAAAATAAAGTTTCTGTCTAAAACCAAGCAATTAAAAAAATAACAATGTAAACTTTCTCGATGTTTCATTAACTAACTGTCAACATTATCAGGAGAATTGACAGAACAGCAATCACTACAGCAATTATGTATTGCGAGAGCTTTTTTTAGCTCCCAAAGATTTTACAAACAGCAGTCACTGGTTAAACCATTACTTTTTCACAAAGCACTAGTTTTTGCATATAATACCCAGTGTCCTATACTGATGTAGATTAGTTGTTTTTGTATCTTACATGGACCTTTGATTAAGCAATAATGAGCAAAACGGTTTCAGGTTGAAAGACGTGTTGTTAGTCAGCTAGCCATGGCCCACGAGAGACAACTGATTGACCAGGGATGTGTAATCAAGCTGACGGTGCCCAACAGTAAAGATCAGCTGCTGAAATCTCACGACAGGTCTGTTATGGAGGGAACGGAAGGCAGTGTCATTAGGCTCCAGATACTGAAGGAAGGAACCAAAGACAAATACATAGATGTTGACTGGGACAAGTCGGATAATCCATTCACAACTGGATTTAAGTGATTTCTGAATGTTACAATAATATACAGTGTATGTAACCTACGTAGAAAAAATGTAATCCCATTAGACAGTGGTGTAGGGAGATGACAAAGGGTGGGATTGGGTTCGACACATGTATTCAATTTTTGAAGGATGTATCAAAATGTGTGACTGACTGAATAATTTTTTAAGTTATTCCTATTTTGCAGTTGCAGTCTTCTTAATGTATTTTGTACATGCAATGAAAAATGTTCACAATTAAAAAACAAATATAATGATGGTGTGCATGAGACAAAACCGTGTTGGAAAGCTGTTCGGTATTGGCTTAACTCAATTAACAACTGGATATAAGAACATGTGAAAATGTTCATAAATAATTTTTTACTATATGTAGCATTGAAAGAATCAGTCTCGATCAGCATGAGAATAATCTTAAAATATTGAGTGTTTATACCGAACAGGTTCGAAAATGTTGTCAGTATTAAAATGAACCTTTATTGCTTTAGTCAGTAAAATTTTATTGAATTTCAGAGCTATTAAAAAGATAACTTTGTGGTTAAATGTTTTAGCATTATGCTTCTCATTACCTTATTCATCTGTAATATGGTCTTTCTGTGAGTTGCAATAAAACTCTAAATACTTGATTAGTGTATTGTTAAAAATGTTTGCAAGTTATGTGTTTTTTGTGCGTTGTGCCAATGTCTTTCAGAATAAACATGCATAAATACAAATTGTTGTTTAGTTTACACACACATTTAAAGTTAAGTTTTAGGCTATTACTTCTGAATTTATGTCCTATCACTTTCCCAGACAGGATAGCACACACAATGCTTTGATTGACCAGGCATGGATTACTGGTTGAAACAGACAAATAACATGATGGGTCCACAGAGGATTGATCCTTCGGCCCATCAAATCTCAGGTGGATACTCTTGCATGAGCTACATCCCACTCTCTCTTTTCGATGAAGACAGTAGACAAAATGGTTTTGCTTAATGCAGGTCTTACCAGTAGACAGGATACATGTACACTCACCTTTAACAAACACCTGGGGCTGGTTTGAGCACTGGGGCCGGTTTAATAAGTGTTGCTTAACACAACATCCTAACGATTGCATTGCCACAGTTGTGTGTATTGATAAAAGTTATAACCATAAGGCTTTGCAGCCAAGATGCTTAAATTGGCCATTGTGACCACTTAATTGTCGTTTACGCAATCGTAGGGTAATGCTATGGCTGTCGCAAGTGACATTATAACCTCTCCATTAAACCGGTCTTGGTATCATCACTGCTTTGGCCATGTCATCTTTACTTTATCTCATCTCTTTGACTCTGTCTTGTGCAGATATGCATTTTGCCATGTTAGATATGCGTAGTGCCATGTCATTCTTTTGTCGTTAAGATTGCAAAATACAAAACTAAATTGAACATACATTACAACAAAAATATATAACAATAGTTTTATTAATTATCTGGTTAACAAACGTATCAATGTTCAAATATACATTTAGATGTATCTTTGTATGTACAAACACAAACGGAACATTTAATAGCATTGTTTTTCCAGGAGGATACCCTGTAGACATTTACATATAGACATTTCTAATAATCACTGAAATGGTTCATTGTTTTACTTTTTTAATCATTATTCTTTAATAAAACCGTATGCTTCCTGGCAATATATGTATATAAAAAAAATATGTTAGCCTCACATGTAAATGCAATTTCCTTTTATCTGAATGCTAAAATAAATATATATTTTTTACTATTAAGTATATTTTTAGTGGTTATTTGTGTATATCTTTCAAATGTCTAATACTGACATACCTCTTTTGCTTTATAATTGATACCAACTATATTTATCAATTCAGGTGGAGGATCGTGTCTCCTAAGAATTAACACCTTTTTTAGATGGTCTGGATATATTGGCATTAGAATCCTAAAACTAGTGATTTGTAATTTTTTAAGAACTATTTTAAGGGTTGTAACTTATTTATTGATCTTTTTTTTTTCATCATTGAAACTTGAGTATCTCTTTTAGTTGATACACACTACAATACACTTATCAATGAGGAGGGAGCGGTTCGTAATTAAGGAATTTTTTAAAATTTAGACTTAAACATAATTTACTGACATCTGAATCTAAATATTTGCCATGTAATTTCTGGACATTTTTGTCGTTTATTCGTGACGTTTCAAAAACTTTTCTTAGTTGACAAAAACTATATGGGTCTCCTTTCCAGCATTTTGTAATAAAATGCTATACACTTGAGAAATAAATGAGTCGGATTTAGTCTGAGCGATGTTTTATATTGTTAAACATGCCGGCAATAGATCCATGTAACATAGGATTCTCTGCAGGCAGTTTATGTTTTAAAAAGTGGATTTGAAAAAGTGGCTCTATCATTCTTTTTAAATAATTTTCCCCATGGGTTAGTTCACCACCAACCAACCCACACCCAACCCGAACACCTCAACAAACAAAATCTGCCTAAACAGGGGTCTGGGCAAGATAAATTCAATGTAGAAATCCTTACGATTGAATTGGCATTGACTGCTATAATTAATTTATGACGTTATAATTAATATTTTGCTTAATGGTGAAACTATATTTTAGCATTAACTATCTTCAAATGGTGAAGTTAGTGTTGCATGTATTAACTAATATAGAATGGTGAAATTGCAGGTTACAATCAACTATCATCGTTTTAAGATTTCAATGCAGCTTAAAATGGGTCATTTGGCAAAAATAGTTTGGCACCAAAAACAATCGTTAAATGGTATTATGTATTGCACTAATATGTGTTATTATTTTCTGTTTATTTTACATAATGTACAACATTTATTATACCGGTAATATAACATTATTTTACAATTATATGTAATATTTTAAATAATGTGCATTTACAATACACACTTTCAACAATTACAACAATATACAACATAAATAACAATGTGCAACATTTACCAAAAAGTTACATTAACTACAATGTTCAACATTTATTGAAGTGTGCAACATTTACTACAATGCTCAACATTTTCTATAATGTACAACATTTTCTATAATGTGCAACATTCATTATACTATATACATTATGAGACAGAAATGCACAAAGAGACAGCTGGAATAAATAGCCTGAATGAACCCCACTATCACATGCTTGTATTAATTAGTATAGTTACCAGGTCATGCAGGTTTAACACACAAAAAATGAAAACAACAATGTTTAGCATGTTAGTATAATATAATATCTCAAACTGTTTTGCTATGTTAATGGGGAACAATTCTTCGACAGAGGTGCTGTAAGCAACCAAGGTTGGAAGTGTCCATAAACGTAATTTCTACCGTCAACAGACGTGAAGAACTAAAACATGTCAGCAATAAGCAGGAGGACTAGTATATATAAATAACCACCTCTCCCATATCGCCACAGCCTGGAACACAACACTGTGTCAGCTTTTTTAACAAATACCGGTAACCATGCTAATAAATTGTTAATTCCTGAACGGGCTATGACAGAGTGACTATTTGAGACACCTATTATCAAAATGTTCCCCATTTCATTCACATAGACTTAATTACAGATGTGGTTACTCAGTCTGGATGTGATACTTTAAACAGTTTTGATAACTTTAGTTTCTACATGTATAACGTTTTAGTTTTGATAAATTCAGTTCTAATAGACTAATAACTTCTCAGTTTTGATAACTTTTTAGACTTGACTTATTCACCCTACATGTAGGCCTACTCACCATTTGATGACTCAGTTGTACCTTCATTTAGTACATTAGCTGTTACATCCCCAATTCATCAAACTGTAAAGTCATTACACTCTTTACCCAGCTTAGAAATTCCTCAAATTGAGATTATGATAAGAAAATTATCATCATAAGTTGAATAATGAATGAAACAAGCTACAATGTGTGGAAGTGACAATACATGTATATGTGTATTTACAAAATAATAATGTTGCACAATTCTAATAACAAAATTCATATACAATTTGTATATATATACAGTATGTTAATTGATCTTCTATCCGTTCTATGGTAACTTGAATACAAATGGTCACAAAACATAAATTTATCAAAACATTGAGAAATCTTTTCTCAAAATAACTGATTGAACCAACTTGACAGAAAACTGGTTTGTAATTTTTAAACAAATGTTGTATGCATGAATGTTTCAATGTTATTTTTTATTATTACTACTTTGTAGCTGTTATAATTTATGGCTTTGATATGCTTACTGGTAATATACACAAGTACATACACAGATCTAAATTTAATATATTAAGTATACTCAAGTCATATTGGTATATAATATAACATGATTGTAAATGTGTTTACTGTAATATAACATTTAAAATGTACATGCAACATCACTATCTAAATAGTTAATGATTTTGGATTGTCCATCCTCTACATGTTTACAAATCACCATCAACAGAGTCAATGATTTAAAAAGTAAATATCAAAGCTCTCAAGATTACAGTTATCAAAATTCTACCAGTAAATGTGTATTCACATGGTACAAGATGTGACAATTAATATCTAATCACTAACAGTTAGCAAACTTAGACAATTAAACCTGCATTAACAAGGTCCAAGATGTGACAACAAACATACTACTATTGAAGATTGTAATTATAGAAGTGCAAGTAACAACCAGTGGACTCTGTGTGTTTGACAAACATTTTATATTTTAATCAAATGTTTTAAACAATATACACTAACAAAAAGATGTCTGCTCACTGACGTCATTAATCAGGTGAGCAGACTCGCCTCGCTGTGTCCACTGAGAAGACTAACATTATCTCAACGCAAATGTGCATTCACAGGGTCAACAAAAATCAAATACTCTTCCAGATATCAAACTTCTCCATGTAAATCTACGTTCACAATATATGATAATAAAAACCATATGATTGTTACAATTGTACAATACTCTACAAGACAATTTGAATTCTTTTTAAGTGCCAATTATTCAAAAAGGTGTTTAGAGTCCGATTTTTCAAATATAGACACCTCACACATTGTTTGTCAACAAACACGAAGCATGTCCTGCTTGAAGGGACTATAGGAAAATAATGAATGATTTTGTTGTAAGTATAATAGAGTTAAGAATTCACAATAATGTTCATTCAACATTCAAAATACAAATCTTGATCCAGACGTGTCCATATCACTGAGTCCCCCGCCATTGCCTCCACAGTTGCCCATAGGTCCCTGGTTATCGTCGTCGTCTCTCCAGTTACTCGTACACTGGGAAACTGTGGAACTCGTAGAGCTCGTCCTTTTCCGTCTTTCAGCCTTGGCCTTAGCAGACAGTTCTTGTTCCTGCAAGCAGTTAAAATGTAATTACAATACTGTAGATAAAGTGAAATTAACGCGTCACTAAATTTATGCGATTAAGGGTGGTCAGACTAAAATGCGACATGAAATTAATGCGAGTGTTCTCCCTTTGATATAGTACTTTTTCTAACAACACGTTTGCGTAGCAATCATTTAACATAAATGCGTTACATTATTAATGCGAATAATTCTCACTCGCATTTTTCGCATTAATATAATGATCGCATTCATTTCAGGATCTACAGTATGTGTGGCTCAGACTATGCTTTAGATGAAGAGGGTACGAGATGGAACTAACCTTTGCCGTCGGAGATGAGTGAAGTTGGAGTAACGAGGCATGTAGTCGACCACAGGTGACACGGCGCTCACTAGCCACTGGTTGGAGGCGCCACAGTCGAAGTACGGCTGCGTGAACTGAACCGGAAGCATACGGTCGTCCTTCTCGCTCTGACTGGGTGAGGCAGGGCCAAAGAAATGCGAGTTTTCAAACATTTCCTTTGTAAATTTTCCAGTTTCATTCGAATATTTGATCCCTATTGAATACGTGAATTTTGTTAACGAATCCTCATCTCCAGTAATATCAGGCAGCCATTTTGTATACCAAGGGTTCATCTTGTAACCTGGATGAGTATAATTGGCGCTACGTCCGGCCCCGATATCCGCTACCATGACAGTTCTATGTGTAGCTTCTCGTAGGTAATTATCCTGATCGTTGTAGTCGTCCCATCTCCAGGCTTTTGGCGCGAACAGCGGGAGAGTTTTATTGAAAGGAACAGTCGTGTACCAATTCGGGTAGCTGCAGTTGAAGTCGAAGAAGATGGCGCTGCCGTTGATCATCGTGGGGTTGGCGTTGACGTCGGCTGTAGCGGAGATGTACATGTACATCCAGTTGGGAATGATGCCGTAGGAGTCGGTGTCGTTCATCTTCTGCAAGATGTAGCTGTAGAAGAAGGCTCGGTTCAGCGCCATGTTGTGCAGGTGCACCAACGCCGTGCGGTTCCTGTACCAGATCGTGCTGAGCAGTCGGTTGTATTTGGGGATCTGCGAGACGGTGTCGTCCCTGAACACCATCTCGTCCTTGGATTTCGACTGACAGTTGTCCGCACCGACGGCGATTTTCCTGTCGTCGATGTCGTCAAATGCATCGCGTTTCAGCCAGGCGTATTTTCCTCCGTAGGACCGCGTTACTGTGTCGACATTGTCGTGGAATAGGAAGAAACCCGCCACAAACACCGACAGCCAGACTTGTCGCATTCTGCTTGTACTGCTGGACAACGTCCGCTAACTTTATAAAAACTCTCTGTGTGTGTTCAGTGGAGTGCTGTATAAATATGAAATTATAGAAGGTGCAAGTTCAAGTAGACCTAATGTTGTTCTTACCACGATCTATAAGAGGGCATTATGTCAGTATGTATGGAATAACTATGTCTCTGTCGTGATCCACTACAGGTCTATCAATGGCCGTGGTGTGTGATATCCTGTCTGTAGGAAAGTGCACATAAAGATCCCTTGCCGTTGTTTTGAAGAATATTAGCCTGTGGCGGCAGAGGGTTTCATCTGCGACCACGTGTCGATAATAATCATCCAATAACCGCTGATTTATAATCAATGTGTTCTAGTGGTGCCGTTAAACAAACTTTATATTTTTATCAATGTGGTATGAAACAGATGCTTTACTTTCTGTTTTTAAAAAAAAAATTTATTGGGTTTGTTTATGGTATGGTGGCTTAGGCCAAACAAAACAATATGTATGATTCCAGTTACCCGACCGAATAGAAAAACAGTGCAACCCTAAATGGTTTAACAAAAATCTAAAAAACAAAAGTGTCGACCGACCTAGTCTAAATCCATATCGCCAACTAGCGGGTTTCTCTCTTTTGAATTGCGTTCGGTTTGATGTTTTTGCAATCATGTTTTGAAACTAAAAATAGTAAAACTACCGAAATTGAAAATGAGATTTTCCGGGAAATAATTGTATAGTGTACTGATACATAAAAAAAAAGTTGTATGCGATAGCCACCTATACTCAAAACTTGCCTTCACAAACAAATTATTTGAGCCTAACTACGTACCATATTTTTTTGGTTTATTTAATCGGAACCATATACAGTATATTCTTTTATTTGGCCTCCCGTACGAAAAAGAAAACACATGTTGGCAATCCTGAGTTTGATTTCAATTCCCATAATTCAAAAAACAAAATTACGGCCTCTAATTAAAACGAAAATTAGCTATGTGTACCAGTATAGGTTGGTTTAGCTAAACAATAATGTATATAGGCAATGACATATTCTCTACAATACACTACAATAAAATAAAATAATATAACAATTTAGCTAACAATAAGACTTGTTTATTATGTGAAAGAGGATCATGATCTTTACTTTTTGTTCTCCACGATAACCACATCGTCCGTCTAGGCCTAAATGAACCATTAATCATTAATACTGCAACTCAGAAAGTACTAGGCATATTATGTGTAAAAATAAAGTTGGTTTGTCGAAAGGTATTACATTGGTTTGACTACTACATCACTGCACCAAACGCTCATTTATCATATTATACACGCAAAAATAGTATAGTGTAGTGTATCCTGCGTCGGTAACAGTCATCAGATGACAATAACATCCTTAACATCTATAATGCGAGTAATGCGGCATAATAGGCCAATAATAAATATGCTTCTCCCTGGCCACTAGTGTTTCCGCGTGTGCTATTTCAGTGGTTCAAACGTTTATAAAAGCTACAAGAATATCAACATATGAATTTGCTAGAGATTTCCACATGTCAGTTTGTCTTCTTATTGCGACACTTATCAGACTATTTAAATGTGTGTAAGTCCGATTATGCTAATGATCTACGATTGTCAAGAGCTTAGATGTTTGCATGACAATACTGCTATATGTTTCTGCCCAATGTGACCAGCAACAAACGGTAAATGTCGGAGAAAAAACCCGGATATGAACATGTATAATTATTAACACAAGAATAGTAGCCTGAAGATATTGCAGCAACTTCGTGTCTATACATAGCATTTTATCTTGTTTGTTAGCATGTTCTCGAAGTATCATTGTACGTGTCTCTGTAATGGTTCCTCATTGCCACAACACACTTCATGTGGCCGTCTCTTTCATTGTTTAATAGGTTGTCAACTACAGTAGGTACACAGTTTCTTTGTCGTGCACACACGTGTAGACATCATGCTATAGGTCCAGGTGACACGTCTATACACGTGTAGACATCATGATATAGGTCCAGGTGACACATCTGTTGTGTGTGACGTCGTATGTTACATTATTTCTATACTGTCTCGTCCTTCCTATAGAAGTGTTCAGTAAGTTGCATACAAATCAGTCAATACTAAATGGATCTCATATGTACAGTATGTCTAAAGAAAATAATACCCGTTAAATGAATTGCTATCATTAGAAATGTTCATCCAGACAGGTTTATCGACTATGTAGTTCTGCCATCATCAATGACAACATTCATTTTGTTAATACGTTGTTAGTGGTTTGTTTTATACGTGGCACCTATTAGTGCTATGAATCCTCAGACAGTTTTTATCAAAGTAGTCATGGACAAACAGTATCAAATAATGATCATAATACAATGAAACTTCTTGACCATTATAGCTTGACTTACATTTATCTCAGATCTTGGTCGTTATAATTTTATCAAATATACAAGTAAACAGTGATTGATTAACTGTCAGGTCCATTGTTTTGTCACCATGTCCATACTGTTTCCACTCGAGCCAACATGACTGTGTGCTTGTATAGATTGCGAAACTTAATTTCGTTTGTCCTCTGCACAACATTATCTAGAGTTCATGTTGGTGTATTGACTATTGCCCAGTAATTAGCCATCTACGCGGCATCCAACTCACTAATCCCATGTAAGATTTGAAGTATTTCTACCATGTTGCAGCAACATGTGTAAACTGGTGCATGACTATTCATGTATCAACCAATAAGTAGTCATTTTTAGCATTTATTCAATTTTCTGTCTGTCTGTTTCTGGTTTGTACATATATATTGTCAACTGTATACATGTTTTG
>JAULBR010095447.1:0-11803 GCA_032355825.1 Melanodrymia aurantiaca
ATTTTGGAAAACACTTTTTGTCACATATTTACGTTTACGTCCACAACTAGTCGTAAATTGTTTGTGGAACAGGCCCCAGATGTCTATAAGTAATAAATTGTTATTGTCCAAATCAATATTTCTGTTTCAAGGATTCCAAATGTAACTCACACGACATTGAACGTGCTGTACAATCTCGTTACCACAGAATGCAGTCTTTACGTATTAACTTCTTGCACTCAACCCTCCAATGCTTACTAGGTTTACCATGGAAACCGTAACATTGAAATGGATATAAATGACAATCTTGTGAATTGAAAACGTTTTTTTTTTTTGCAATTATATAGAATGGGATTGGGAAGAAGTTATCCCATGATCTTGTGTGCAAAGGTAAAGTGCTATGCTATCAGAATAACTGAAACATTGACATGGCCAAATGCGTGTCTCTAGAGTTCTAAGACAGAGTCGAAAGGACACCATGGCAAAGTCGAGATGGTATGTACTCGCAAATCACAGCCAATCGGTCAAATGTTCGTCGAGTTAAAATATTTTATGTGACACCAAATCATCGGCAGTTCATTTTGACAGAAAACCGTGAACAATTGAACAACTGAAAGATGCGGCGTATCTAGCTTAATTACTATCCACTGGTCGGGAATTTCCTCTCTGTAATTTAAAATCCATTTCCCATAATGAACCCACGTTCTGTGTTTTTGATGTTATCTAACGTTTCTATTCCACACCTGATTTGCTATACTATGATTCGAAATACACCGGAAATAGAACTTTCTAACGGATGTAATAAAATGGGTAAACAACACATTTCCGGTGACGCGTAGCTCCGAGCTAATTTAATTAGCTTTTAAGATGCCTTCAATTTGTTCGTAGGTACTAGTATGTTTTCTTAATAGATTAATAAACATTAAACTACTATAAACTCTGCAAGAAAGTAGGCCTACAGCAGATCGATAAATATAGTTAATTCTACTTAGAGACATATTAGCAAGATCTAAATTATTATACTACTAATTACTTTTAGAGATACGTGAGGATTCGGACAAACGCTTACGCAGTTATGTAGGGGACAGGCGGTGTGGTTCGGACGGTGTTCACGCGTCACACAGGAATTTAACCAATTTAGTTAAAGACATTGAATATATTTCCTTGGTAAAGGTTCTGTAATTATAGAAGAAACTGTTTCCTTTTTTTTTTATCATTGTTTGTATGTATCAAACAAATTATTAGCATTTATCATTTTGTGTAAAATTAATATGAAACACATTATTTTCATATATTGGTTGTATTTTAAAAAACCAGTTACACAGCAGCTGGTAATGAGAATATCTTCCAGTGTGGAATGCCTACAGCAGATTTGCCTCACTGAGTCGCCGGTTGCAGCAGTTCTGTATTGATTTCAAATCAAAAGGTTTAGTAAAAAAAACGAAAATCACCAAACCTGTCCTGCACATCCGCAGCGGCGTAAAACGAAGAGCACTTAGACGGACATTGTGATTGCTATTGGGAGAGGGATTGAGATGCAGCTTGTTGCAGTGCTGTAATGTGGAGTGAAGATGCGTTATACTGCTAGCTACTCGCTGCCAACTGTTTAATATCCGTCAAACTGCTAAGGCGTTTACGTTCGCTCTTAAGACATTGATGGAGCGGGGCATAGCTCAGCCCTAGAGCGTTCGCATGAAGGTCGACAGTTCGATGCTCCTTGATGGACCAGTTCGGTTATTTCCAGTTCCAATCAGTGACCCACGACTGGTCTATCAAAGTCGTGCGCTGTCCTGCCTTTGGGGAAGTGCATGTAAATGATCCATTGCTGTTATTCGAAGAAGAGTAACCTGTGTGGCGGTAGCGGGTTTCCTCTGTGACCATGTGTCGACACCAGAGCGTTTGACATCCAATAACCATTGATAAATAATCAATGTGTTCCAATGGTATCGTTAAACAAACAAACTTTGCCTTTAATATATTGATGGCTGTGTAATATGCATTATTGAAAACTTAACTAGTTTAGATTTCAGGCCATTTTTTTATTAAGATGTTTGAAATAAACTTCATACAATAAAATGTGAATTCCATTTTTAATAATAAAAAAACAAACTTGTGTGTAAATTCATGTACTTTTGTTGCTCAAGTTGTTCGTTATTTATGTCTGATACTAGTAGTCATGTCGACGAAAGTAATCTATTACCAATTAGCGGAGCTCAGAGGAATAACAAGTAGCATGGTATCCAAATACATACAGGTCTTGAATTGGATGCAATATTTTACTACTGATACAGAAAGGACACATTCTCTATGCAGTATATAATTAGCACCCTCCACTATAGCACAGATTATTTAACAGCACCTTCATGGAATATTAACAAGTTACATATACATCACATTATTAATTTAAATTCTTGTATACAACAAACTGACGCTTGCAACCATCCAAACGCATGCAACAATACGACCTCTTAGAACAACACATCCCCTTGTAATAATCCAAACTTTTGCAATATTAGCCAAACTCGTGCAACAATTCAAACTATTTCAACAATTCAAACTATTTCAACAATAATAATTAGAACATATTGACTATCAATCAGCGGTTATTGGATGTT
Source organism: Melanodrymia aurantiaca (assembly GCA_032355825.1). Classification (NCBI taxonomy): domain Eukaryota; kingdom Metazoa; phylum Mollusca; class Gastropoda; order Neomphalida; family Peltospiridae; genus Melanodrymia; species Melanodrymia aurantiaca. The sequence continues at coordinate 2,595 of JAULBR010095447.1, forward strand.
AAACGCACGGCTATAGCGACAATTGGTCACAGAGGAAACCATAAGATGGTCTACTGCGAAAAACATCAATGGGTCTTTCATGTACACATTTCCACGGACAGAATAGCACATACCATTGCCTTTAATGGACAGGTCGTGAATCACTGGTTGGAACGGAAAATAACCAAACGGGTGCACTGAGGAGGATCGATCCGTTGATCTATCGAACCTCAGATGGACGCTCTACCTCCGAGCTACTCCCCATCATAAACTTTCAAATGTGCATCATTAAGCCTGCAGTAGACGGATTGAAAAAGAATGGCAGCTAGGATTGCACGTTACGTACATCATCCTACGCTGTGACGAAGTGCATTCCAGGGTGGGTGAATAAACATAGTGTAGTGTAGACCGCATGATACAGTACCGCTAAGATGCCCAACACAGCGAGTAAAGATATGTAGATGAGATCAAACAACGTACATCATCCTACGCTGTGACGTAGTGCATTCCAGGGTGGGTGAATACACATACTGTAGTGTAGACTGCATGATACAGTACCGCTAAGATGCCCAACACAGCGAGATCAAACAACGTACATCATCCTACGCTGTGACGAAATGCATTCCAGGGTGGGTGAATAATTATACTGTACTATAGAGCGCATGATACAGTACCGCTAAGATGCTCAATACAGGCTACAGAGAGTAAAGATATGTAGATGAGATCAAACAACGTACATCATCCTACGCTGTGACGAAATGCATTCCAGGGTGGGTGAATAAATATAGTGTAGTGTAGAGCGCATGATACAGTACCGCTAAGATGCCCATCACAGCGAGTAAAGATATGTAGATGAGATCAAACAATTGACACGCTCAGCAAACAAGTCTCCCGTATGCTCTATCTTTTTTTCTTGTATCGATTTTACATAATCAATGGAGATGGATGCCGGTTTTCATTTGCCGTGTACACAATATATTTATTATAACATTAGTGGTAATGTTTGATACTTATCATGTACGCGTTTGTCTGCACATAACCGTTTGACTTGGATACCATAGCAACGAAAGCGCTATTGGAAAAATTATAAATGTACACAACTATGAATGCATGCACTTGGACACGTCGTCCTTGCTCTGTGTTGTGAACGAACGGGTTATGAGCTAGAGGACTTGGTAAAAATATATATGGACTCTTTCCTGTAATTAGATACGGTTTATTACACGAATTTTGTTTTGTTGTTTACATTCAATATTTGCATAGACTCGTTAATACCATAATACAAAAAGAAGTCTATTATCAAATGTCAATAAACGATGTTACCTTGTCGGTTGTTGGGGTTGGGTTGGGTCATTGGTGGTGTGCTTCCACCAGAGAACTGTCCAAGCACACATTTCATGGGGCACAACCTCTGACTTCGCCAGGGAGTTATGTCCACAACCAGGGATGTCGGTTGTAAACATTATTCCCTATTTCAAACATTCAAAAGTCTCGCATCTGTATCTGTATATGTGCAATGCAAACGCAATAATGTTCGATTTAGCTGGCAAAATGTCAACACGCTGTATTAATGATTGCTGAAAGAACCCTATATAACCTATGTCACAGATTTCGTATTCGAATTTAGCAGTACAGACGTTAAACGTATCGTGCTATTTGACATTCCTGGATATTACTGTCTGTGTCTGTGAAGTGAAGACCGTCGGATATTCAACGACACGGAAGTCCAGATTTCAATCCAACCGAACCATGTATTGTGGTAATGACTTCACGAGAGGACTGCAAGTGGTTGCTATGATTTGTGCTCATAGCCAGTGAAGTGACTTTTAATAACAGACGTGTTTTGTATTCTGGTGAACATGCGTTTAGTTGAATTTCTTATTTGATTTGTTTGGGCATTTATTTATGCTAACACAGTCGTGTAGAAAATGTCTTCTTATACATGTTTGCAATACTCAAATTGAGATATACCTAAGAATTCACCTAATGTGGTGGTTAAGGGTGTAGTCAGAAGAATAACAAAATATTGAAAATAGATTCAATCCATGGGGAGTCTCCATAGTAGCACTACGTTTGGTTAGGAATATGATAAACGTATGTTTGTGTACACTAAGCTAACATTCGTCTGTTTATGGTTAGAGCAACATATGGTAATACATTTTGTTTATTTCACAAGGAATAGTTCATGTTTTTAAGCTATTAGTAATAGGATGAATATCTCCATACAGAGGTAATTACTACTTAACATATGTATTTGTATTTACACGCATCACGAATATTTGACCAGCATATTTTCGATTAAAAACCTCAAATGGTCAACGTCCTTCTGTGCTGTTGATACAATTCTTGATTGTCTTCATTGCCGTGCACCTGCTGTATAACTTCAGTGCACTATATTGTCGTTAGTTCATTCATCAAGTTGAAGACGCTGACATTGTACCAACGAAGCGGTCTGTCGGTATTATACAGTATGACGTGGAATCGTGGATACGTTCAAACGCAGATTGTTGCTGTTGTTTCGTGGGTTCTTTTTTGGATAGTTTTTAATTGTACATGTACATGTATATATTTAGTTATACTTGGTGACAATTCATTTTGGCAGTTCAATATAAAATCAAGACCATCTGGTTGAAAAATAATTCTCTATTGGCAGGATACCATGGGGACCCAAACACAATAGATTGGTAGGTTTAATATGGAGCCCTGCCAGTCGACACGTGGATCAATACGGGTTATATATTACCCTCAGGTGTAAGCTATACGGTTATTATATGTAGCTATAACTAATACATCTAAATCCCTGACATCATTATCCATCATTGCAGTTGGACCTTGGACCTGTCACCGAGTGATAACAGAACAGAATCTCGGAATAATGTTGGCTTAGACTTCTCAACTCAGTCAACTTTCAACGCTTGTGGGCGGATAACCGAGATAAGTTCGTAGACGGCCATTTTGTTTATGCATTTTTCAAGGTCAAACACTCAAAATCCAGCTTGGAAACCGACACTTTCGGAATCAGCATACTAAAATTATGCTAAATTTGCCGCTAACTATCACATTTTTCAGAAATTCGTCTAGTCGATAAGACCAATTTCAACTTATTAATGCATTGTAAGTTTTAATATCCTGAACATATTAGAGTATTGAGAACACGTGTCATGTAATTTACATATTACCTTAATAATGTATTTAAGTTCAGCGTACACGGTGAGGAAGATATTGAGCAAGGTGACTTGAATAGCATTTATATCAATCGGTGAGGAATTCGCTTCAAGGGGTATTGAACAATTATTATATATCTACCGTATTTATTTGTTTCCGGTTTTTCCGGTGTGCGCCAAAGTTGGAAATAGTTACTCAATTCAATAAAACTGCCAACCAATAGACTCATCAAAACACAATGGCGGTGGAGTCAGCTTGGGAAGAAAAGTTTTTTTTAGTCATGAGTTCGGGGGTGTGGGTTGGATGGGATGGGAGGTGGGGGTTGGTGCGGGCGGTGTATACAATTTTTAAAGCATGTTTTCTATTAATACCTTTTTTCCACGGCAAACATTTACAATGTTTATAGCAATTTTATAGGCAAATCCTCATTCCACCCCCAACCTCAGCCACCCCAAACCTCCAGTAAGGTTCCGTCCCATTCAACTACGATGTGTTACCATAACAATGGTCAATACCCAATTATATGCCATAATAAGTAGTTTTGTAAATCACGGCGCGCATCTAATCCATTACCAGCGAAAGGAAATACATGTAGATGTAGGTTGGACAATAAATAATCGTTCTTGCTGTGCGATTATTACATCGCATCGCACTGTACGTTAATAACTTCTTCGGACAACTCCGCACGTCGCTAGCAGTTGTAGACTGGTCGTAGGCCATTTTCCAAGCCATAAACTTGCTGAGCCTATGAGCGTAGTTGAAATCAGAGTGTTAGTCAGCCAATATTGCCGAGCAGATTGCTCGAGGAGAATGAAATAAAATCCAAAGACGTATTCCAGGCGGTGTAATAACGTCCAAGGAATTTCCGCATTGCCATTGACGGCAACAGTTTTAGCGAAATTAGCCAGAAGAACACAAAGAGTTTTATGCAGTTATAGTCAGGGAAATTCTTTGTCGTTAACAATCACGTCTCTGGTGGAAGATATAAATCTTCCTTTCTCATTCAAAACCTCCACCCAAAAATACAAATCGTCTTTGCATCAACAGTTAAATGAATCGTCACAAGTAGGAGGACAGGCTGTGAATTAGCACGTAGCTGCATGTCACGGACAGAATAAAGGCACTAAAAGTAACGTGATGGCTGGCAGATGATATGAAATATGTGTTTAACGACACCAAGCACGAAACAGAAAAAGAGAGACTTAGAACAGGATTGCGATGGCCATGCTCCCAAATGAACAACAGGACATTCCAAGCTCTAACAAGAATGAAACTGTATGTGCTATTGTAACAGGTGTCCGGTTAATAGAACCTTTTTAATTGTTGATTAGAATATCAATATCGGAATATCCGTTTTGTTGTTGATGACGTATTAATATCTTGTTCACGTTTTAAACGCAGACAACAAAACATGAATACATTAAAATGTTGTTACTCTCTTGCAGAGCATGTTCCCGGAAGTGTATCGCAGTCGGAAACGATGGCAATAAGCACGTTAACGACGACGTATTTAAAACATATGACGGGAAACGTTATACTTTATATGTGTGTAATTAAGCCATATGTCATTGAGCTAGAATAATGTATATACCTGACCTTGTGTGTTGTCTTATGATATGTATCTTGATACCAGATTAGTGACAATAACTGCCATATGTCACGTGATATATGTATTCAACTGATTCATTAATGACAGTTCGCAATTGTATTGTATGGTAAATATTGACAAATTGTACGTTGTAATTATGGCACGCACCAGCCAGTCGCCGAAGGGAATTTTGAACTGTGAGGAGATACCTTAGAACGGAGTCTGGAGCATAAAATATAACATTTATGTACAATGCACAATATAAAGGCGAAAACAAATTCAGTACAAATAATTATTCAGAAAAAAATGGACAGAAATGAACCGTCCTTCCAGACTTCAGTTTAAGTAGAAGATAAAAGCAAAAGTTAGTTTAATAACACAACCGGAAGTTACAACTCATTGGTTAGTTTTATAAAGTTGATTTCTTTTACGACATCACTACAAGAACATACGATGCCGATCAATCGATTAATGGATGTTTAAAACAAGGTCTCATGATCTCAGAATAAACCCACGTTGTCTACTTTTTCAGATTAGCAGATGTACTGATTGGAACGGGACAATGACGAGGGTCGAATTTAAGCAAATAATGTCTTGTTTATTACAGCGACATCTGTACAGAGGACACTGAGACACTGATAGTTTTAAATGCGTATGTTTGCTGAGATCTCCATTATCTGTAATGTTGTTAATGACGAAATCTTTCACATAGCCAATGCGCATCTCTACGTAAGAAACAGTCGAAGGGTCACGCAGGTCAAATGTAAAGTTGTTGAAATGTCTGTCTAGTGTTATTCATGTGGCTAGCTGCAGTTGTGTGAGTTTGGCGTTGAAAGAAGATAATGGTGGCCTCCATGGGACTCGTATTGTCAACTCAAATGGTCAATAAGACATTGCCTCACTGTCATGAGCGACCAAATCACTTATTGGCTGCAGCTATAGGATGAGTCGCCTGTTCCCAACAGCGTGCACTAGCCAATATCAAAGAACTGTGAACTTCTCTCCAAGAAGAATGGCGGACATCCCAAGGGCAATAATCTATCATTTGATTTCAAGTATTCTTGCCCATGGTGAACAGACATGATATTGATCACGAACAATATTGACTGTTATATGCCACGTGCAATAACTGTATCGTCATGCAATAAAATCGGCGCGTCCTTGATTTTCGATTCCTAGTAACTATACTCGTATAGTGAACATTAAACATCTACACAACAGTCATGCTACAACGTGTCCATTAATGGCGAGCGGCGTGTCCTATCAGTTTGGGAATCCATAAATGAGCTATTATTGTGGGCAGTAATACAGTCATTGAAAAAGATGGCATTCCACGAGAAAGTGTATGCGTATCACCAAAGGCCGTAGTGCGTGCTATTCAGTTTGTGGGAAAGTGCACATAAAAAGTCCCCTTGATTTTAATTGGTAAAAGTAGCTGGTTTGTTTTGAAACCATATTTTTTTTTATTATGTCAACATAATCGTTTGTTTGACATCCAACAGTCGATGTTTATTTAATCAATGTACCCCAGAGGTATAGTTAAACAAACCAATTTTATCTTTGATAGGTCGAGAAATATGGAAATGCGTCAGCTATCGTTTTATATTCATTATTGTACCGAAATAATGAGATTCTCAGTAAGACGTATCGCCATTTTTGTGTCAATTCCGTCATAATATCAATATTAAGGTGTCAATTATTACAAGTAAAGGATTCCAACACAAAATGCGCCGAACAAGAGATTCCATCTGTTATGATTCCAGTTTGCGAATAGCACAGAACAATTCTAACTAGGAAGGGGTGATAAAATGTGAATTTCGAAATTGAACACGAAACCACTGCTATCATGTTAGGGTGTCGAAACCCTCTACTCGCAAAATGTTTTACTTTTTCGAAAAAAAAGATTTTAGGTCACAAATTTGTGAATATATTTTGTACATATATGATGCGCTCCTTTTGCTGACATTTCTAAGAATACGTTTACTGCATCCAAAGAATATTATACCAGTACATATTGATCCTTACTACGCGCATGTCCAAAGAAAATTTATATATTTTGTTTTCGAAAACATAGACATCAAAAATTGAAAGTTGTACTATTTTGATGCCATTCATGCCTTTAAACGTTACTGACATAAATGACACTAATAATTCAAACACAAACCACATTACTTTATTATACTGAAGTTTAACAGTTCTGGAAATGCGAATATTCTAGAAAATCTCTGAATTGTTTGTGGACAGTTTTCTTTTCTACAAGAGCTTACAATTATCACTTTGTAATTAACACTGGGTACTTGCCTATTTTAAGAAACGCCATATTCTAGCACATTAGTTGTTTCACAAGGTTATAGAACATTTGTGAACTGGTGAGAACATTAAAAAAGTGTCATGGTAGTTATTATGGCATTGACAGGTAACCATTTAAAGGCCTAATTCTATGTTTGAGTTTGGGAGGGGTAACAAGAGTAATGGCTTGTTGGAAAGGTATTTTCAATCTTAACACGCTAAGAATGGTTTTGTTTGCATATTTTGAAAACTAAATATGTTCTGTTATTTATCACCCTCTCTATTCTAAATGGTATTCAATCTTTTTTGGCAACACGTGAAAAAAATGTGTTTCGGTATTTGTTTTGATAACTTTTAGTTTGCTGCAATGATCATTCCCTCAAATTGAAATTTGTATTGTTGTAAAAATGACGTAAAAAGACCCACCCATCTAATGAAGCTAGCACACATGTTATAAAGCTGAAACCTTTATTACTAACATTGAGAAGTTCACTCCACACAGTTTGAAGTCATCGCTATAATGTTGCATAGTTTTAGTTGTGGTTAAGGATAACTAAACTCTAGATGCATACTAATTGCGTTGTGGCCGTATAGGAGTGTCAGAATCCCTTTCTCAATCAATGTGTTTATGCTTGGTAACGCATCGGCGTATGTCAGTCGAAATTTGTTATTTGTTTTTGTCCTCGCGGTGTATTAAAATTAATTCCAAAAGATCATTTGTTTCCAGCTGATCGACCTATGGTATTCGTTTGTCCACACGGCTGTGCTTATAATCAGACTTTAACACGCGACATTTCATCTTATCCTTTGTTCATTTGCCAGTCTCCAGCTTCCTAGCAAATTCTTTTTGCATGGATGTCCAGCACTTATGAAATTATTCCATCCCCATCTTGAACAGCCTGTTGATGCTTATACATGTATTAGTTTATACATTATAACTCGTTTGATGTATATCTATTTCGTATTTTATATAATTTTATATACATGCACATCCTATTATTATGTATATACTTTGGCTCGTGTAATTATTCCATTCTTTTCGTGTAATTATAATGTTCACGCAGTAGTAGTAATAATAATAATAATATTATGTCTGAAAAGCATGCTTCTTTAATCTTACTTCGTATATTTCGGAACTTTTTACTTTAAAACATTTTGTGTAATCGGTATAGAGAATACTCTTCGTCGCGTTAGATGTGAACAAAGATATCATTTTGCCATATGCAAAAGCAGTTGGTTTTGTCAAATATAAATAAAGTTCAAAGTTCAAGAACGATAAATAGAAACGTAGAACAGGTCAAAGTAAGGAATTGCATCAAACATCATCTAATATCGTGAAATAGCCTTTGAATGTCCACAAAAAAATATTTAAAAAGTGTTTACCAATTTATGGACCGTGTAACCCTTTTGAGCGATCATATTTCATCCAAGCTGGGTATTCAACTAGGTTAACAGTTAGATGTATAAGGAAGGAGTCATAAATCAGTGTTCTGTAGAGGCTACCACGTTATCCTCGTAACATCATCTTTTTTTCATACTTGATGTTCAACCAAGGGTAAAATTAAACTTTCTGAGACGCCACAATCAGCAAATAACAGGAATCCTAAAAAACCCAGAATTCATCATTTTGTTATATTGCACTTTACAACTTGCGTTTGGTTCCTTCTTGATAATAATCATCTTCCTTGAGTCGTTACAGCTTGGTATCACACGGTTGGTTGCTAAAGGTTATTGTCCTAATGTGTTTTTGATAAAATGGTTCTGTTGCCAAGGCAACAGTAATAGACACCAGTCCTTCGCATCTAAAATATAACCAATATTTCATTTACGATTTTCTGTTCAAATAATCCAGAAAGATCTATTTATTGCTTTGCTTTTATAATTTTGGGAATCAATGCTGTACTTCAAAACTTCAAAGTTTTATCCTGAGTGATAGTAGATAATTATGAGTTGTTCTTTATAGTCGTGCCGGGTACAATTACTCTCCTGGTATTGTTCAGTACATAATATTATTGTACAGTTAAAGTGGTATTGTGGACTTTATGTATACCAAATCACCATCTAGACTCTCTCATAATAGAAAATATTCGGGATGATCGGGACACTGTCGTAACACAAACCTATCACAGTCTGCTGCACCGCATTGCAAACGGCTTTGTCTGGACTCAGTCGTATCGTGTTCTGTAAT
>JAULBR010095458.1:0-11801 GCA_032355825.1 Melanodrymia aurantiaca
TGATTTCAATATCATTGTGGGATACACAAATGGTCATTTGATCTATGATTCAAATATCATTGTGGGATACACTAATGGTCATTCGATCTATGATTTCAATATCATTGTGGGATACACAAATGGTCATTTGATCTATGATTCAAATATCATTGTGGGATACACTAATGATCATTCGATCTATGAGTCCAATATCGTTGAGGGATACACTATAATGATCATTCGATCTATGATTTTAATATCATTGTGGGATACACCAATGATCATTCGATCTATGATTTCCATATCATTGTGGGATACACTAATGATCATTCGATCTATGATTTCAATATCGTTGGTTTGTAAAACCATTACGGCAGTTAAACTTATAGACAAACAATAGACGTTTTCTGATAGAACAAAAAAGACAAACCATAGTAAATTCTACACAACTTAACGTCTCTAAAGAATTTATTGTAGTATAGCTGGCTTTTTGTTTTGTGATACTAAACTGTCCTGTAGACTTAAATAAAAAGAAGCACCCATTGTCCTCAGAACAACTGTGATGATGTCATGTTTGGCGAATCTATATAGTTGATTTCTCATAAAACACAAGAATGACCATCAATTTCACTCAAGTGCTCGTATATCTGTACGTTTACTGCTTGCTAACAACATCTCTAGTTCTACGTGGGTGATCCGTGAGTGTCAATCACGTGTAAACCCGACACTAAAACACGTGATAAAATAATCATTACCAGTATGTTGTAGCACACAATGCGTGTCACAATAAACAACTATACTTAATGTGAAGCAATCAAACGCTTTAATTCTCTTATTACCGTGCACAGCTCAATTCCGTATAAAACTACAAGTGTAGTAAAACGTAAAGCTGTTGATTACAGTAAATTGGCCTGGTAACTGGTAAGTTGTTAGGTAATTGACCAGGTGTGAAACAGAGCTGTCCGCGTGCTGTGAGGGCGTGGGGCGAGGGCGTGGGGCGAGGGAACAACGGTGTAAACACGTGGCCCTGTCACATTAACGAGAACATTTCCTTTCTTGTGCAATACATTTTATGGTTGTAAATTACAGGTTTTCATTTCAGCTCCACCTCCTCGGGTATTAAGGAAATCTATTCGTAGTGCCCCCTGGTGGTAGTTTCGACACATACCTAACATTTTGTTTTGTATACAACCTATTGTGTGTGCTCTCATTTAACGCCCATGTTAGCCCCCAATATACATCCATATATAATTATATTGCAATCGTTATTTCTTACTACAACCATTCTTCCTGTTTATTATTCTAACATTCTTATTTAGAACTTGACATTTCATGAGATTGGTAGACCGTTTCAATGTATAATGTATATGTACATGTATATCAAAACAGTGGTTTATAAGTTAACACCATATTACGGGCATACGCATTAAAACTACATTTAAAGCATACAAACATAGTTTTATCAATACAAAATACACTGAAAGCCCACTAGCGTAGTTTGTACTCAAGAATCACAATACCCAAAAAAGCACCAGGTGTTCGAGAAAGTTGAGCGCATCATGTCCCACCGATAAAACCTGTCATGAACATATTCAGTGTATTTGTCTCAGTTGTGTGGATAATTGAATGACGTCATCAGTTTGTGTTAATTTCAAGGACGTTATCAACTGGTAATAATCACAAATGTTCACTATTTACGCAAAATATGTGTTTTGAAAAAGAAAACACATCAAATCAGTGAGTATGAATTAGAATAAGGATAACCCTATTGTGTTTTTCGATTTTAGTGTCGTATTTCTATAGTTAGTTTTAATGAGTGCCGCCAATTGGACTAAATTTGCCACAACATAGGCCTGCATGTATATTAATTACTATATAAGCCTTATCACCGATTTATTAATATCAATACGTCCGTAGGTCGCCAAAATGGGGAAACTATGCGTATTATAGGTATATTAAAGGTGTGTAGTGATGACCCATCGATTCATTAATGCTTCATGTAAATGAACAACGGTTAAAATACTTATTGAACATGTTTGCCGTAAGTTGATTATGATAAACGTTTTAGTATTGTGGCATCAACATTTCTGTTTATGGTTAAAGCATGTTGAGACGTTGAAAGAGTTAAAACAGTCGTAGAACTAAAGGTTATTTGTCGACAGAAGTCATCAAGGAATTAAACAATACATGCTACTCCTCTCTGTTTTAATTATCCAGACTTTTTTGTTAAAACTGCTGTAACAATATGCACATTTTGTAATTTAAGATTTTGTAACATACACAGGGGCCCGAACCGGAAGTGCATTGCTATAAGCAATCGATCACATAATGGCTTCGGTTTCAAATCAGCTCACGGTATACTTGTTGAACTGATTCAGTATGTGTACCAATGAACATAGTTTGTGTTTTATGTGAAATTACTACCGGTGTAATAGGAATAAAAGTCCGTAGGAATATAGGTCGGACATAATGTACATGTATAATGCTATACAGGACCTACATATCTAGGATTGCTAGTCAAAACCAGACTTTAATAAAACGTATAGTGTTATTGCATTTTTTCTTACATTAATTCTAGGACTTGTAGGTAATAATTAGTTTTATGGGTCAGACTATTTCATTTCATTCCGTAAAGATTTATTTTATTATTTAATGAATTTTATTATGATATAATCGAACTTGCATTCCGACCGGACTTGCGTTCCTTTTACATCGGTATTTATTCTTTAGCAGTTTTCATTTGTAAAAAAATTAATGTAAAACAGTGCTTAGAATATTTCCCGTTTCTCCAGAAAAATGGATCAGAGCTTGATTGCACAGAGTTTGCTATACGCTGCAGTGATCCGTGAATGTATGCCATCTTTACTTTGTTAAAATTTCCCTTCCACTCTGCCTACAGCATGGATACACATTTTGCCAATGCTAGGTGTGTTTCGATTTAATATAAATGACATTGTATACAACTAATTTTCATTACGGCTACCGTAGCGTTTGCGAAATATACATGTAACACGTACATATTTCCGACTGTTTCGAGTTACATGTACAAGTCTGGGACACAGAGAATGGCGAATGACCTGTCACAGGTGTGATGTGATCGATGGAGTCACCTGGGTGTTGGCAAACTTAAACCGTATTTGGGATGCCTGGCACGGTAAGCCGACAAACTGCAAACATGATTAGTACGCGTTAACTGACAAAGAATGCACGATTGATTTCCAACCGTGATCACTATTGATAATAATTTGTGAGATTACGCCGGACAAAATGTATATACACAGCCCATTGAGCGTGTGACAGGGTGGCAATCATCTGTCCATGCAGCAAACCAATCACAAAATACAGTCATGCGAAACACTCAACACAAATATTATATACACGGTCGGAAATAGGAGTTATATTTAAACTCGATTCAGTGTATGTCCTTTATATACATATACACACACGTGTCTTCTCCCCGTGTTGCCAATAGCCAATAGCTTTCAAAGCATTCTTATTCTTATGAAGTTATGTCATTATCTTCAATATGTGTTGCAAATAATGACAGCAAGCATGTGTGTAGGCGGATTTGTTTTTGTGTTCCATCAGGTTATTGGGTTGATTACAGAAACGTCTGTACACTCATCCTATATACCTACAAGTTCAATACGTCCATTACAACAGCGACCACAGAAAATATACAATGTATCAGCATCTCCTAAGACATTATTATGATTGTGTTATATAACAGTGACTTCTATTGGCGGCAACACATCTATATAGAACTCCTATCTGCTAAACCACTTCTTTACCGGTCTCCGTGCTGCAGTGGTTAACGCTACGGACTTCAGGCTGGTAGGTACTGGGTTCGAATCCCATTCATGGCATATGGGATTTTTTATCTCAGTATCAACTCCAAACCCAGAGTGAGTGCTCCGCAAGGCTCAATGGGTAGGTGTAACACCACTTATACCGACCAGTTTAATACTGAGATTAAAAATCCCATATGCCACGAATGGGACTTGAACCCAGTACATACCAGACTGAAGTCCGTAGCGTTAACCACTGCACCACGGAGACCGGTGACACTCATTAAATAAAGCTTTATTATTATAGGATATGCAAAGTCGTTGGTCTGATGGCGACAGTCGTATGACAAACTCACCTTCCACCTTGCTTTCCGCCACTCTTTGGGTTGATGAAGATTAGTAATGGATGTGAGCCTTCCCTGGGTGTGATTTGAAACGAGTTCTGCCCGCCCTGAAAACAACAAATGTCACAGTATTAGGTTCATGTAACGGAATTTTAAAACATTAAATCAATAATCAGGATTTAGTTACCCATCATAATCACCGATTTGACTACGATTAGTGTAGAAAATAATACACGAATGTCCATTTGAGATTGCTTATCTCACGAGTAGTTTCGCTCATTAGATACATATGGAAAACATCTCTAATGGGCAGAAAGTTAATAATAAATATTTTTTTACAAATCATGCATGCAGCAGAACAAAACAGAACAGAACAGAATTTTATTACACCTAGGCCGGTTTTCAGCGGCATATGGGGAACATGTGACATGAATAGTTATACAGTGACAAGATGGAAACAAGAGGTTAATAGATGCGAGGACTGCAGTATAATACAAATTGTTAGTACATGTATATGGATTGTTATCTTAATAGTTAATAGTAGACTATACATGTATATTATAATATTATTCGCATTTCTATTTACATTGTTTGGTGCATCAATAATGTTAGCATCTAAATTATCATAAGTATGTAATGTTGTTACTCCCATTGCTGGGTGTATTAGTGTAATCAGTATACAAATCATTATTGTTTACATATAGCATATATTATATCATTACTTACATTGCACATGTATGTATATATCTTAAGTAGAAAATGGCTGACTGCTTGTTCGACTGGATGTAGGCAGCACGGACAAACTGTGACCAACGGTCATGTGACATAAGAACAACACTAATAAGCTAACCAATCGGCGTTCCTAGCCCATTTGGCGGGAACGAAAGGTCAGGGCGTTGTCCAGTGACAAACCAATGGGATATTCACAACAACGAATATCCTTAAAGGAACAAAACTAATACATAAATATGGCATAAAATACAATATATATACACACAGACAGGCATATTTATACCCTGTTACAATAGTACTATAAGTTATAACTTGTGATTATAAACACATCCAGCTACAAGTTTGTCTTTGTAATTAAGTTCATTTTCATTACAAAAATGTGTGACTTTGTCATAGATAGTTTCGGCTTTTCCATCTGGCATTTCGATCATTTGTAAAAACTTGGTAATGGGTTTGCCATCCTTGAGAAAACGTACATAGATGGTCAACTGTTTTTTTACAGACACATCAGTCGTTTCATCCATCATTAGCGAGAAATAGATAGACTGTCTAACCTCCTCAATTATCTCATCCTGTACCTGTTTTCCAAGAACACCCACTATCTCCTCAATCATCCTCATGCTGGTGTACTTGGCATTCCCTCCTATTTGAATATCTTTAAGATATTCACAACCCATGTTTATTACATGTTCGGTGAGTGGCACCAAGTTGGTGGTGTGCACGATTTCTCTCTTCATCAAGAAATACATATTTTTGAGATAGCCAATGAAAGCTTTCTTTTGGGCCCCAACAACTTTATCAAAATTCTGTTCAATTCCTCCGTCTAATTTTGATCATACCAAAAAGGTATAACGTTCCACTGCCGTTTTGTGCGATTCTGTTCTGGTATGCCTAAGAATGCTCTGTTTCACTAATGTACACTGTCCAACAGATACTTTTGCTGGCCTTGTGGATAGCTTCTGGCGGAGATTGTTTCACTAATGTAGTGCAAGGGACATCCACCCAAATACACTTTCCAACAATTACTTTTGCTGGCCTTATGGAATGCTTCTGGCAGAGAGTGTAGTACATACCTACAAGTTATAATATTAAATAAAATTTGAAGAATAAGTCTATCCAACCAAGAAACACAAACCTTTAGTGACAATTGTGTAACAGTATATTGTTTTCCCATTGACTAATTTACAAATAAATAACTTCCATAACTTCCCGTTTTAGCTTTAGTCAAATATTATAAATTATATTACAAAATAATGTGTTACCAATATATACCTATTAGGGCTCAACTTAGCCTACCACGAATTTGAGCAAAAACACTTTGCAATTTATCTACTAAAGTCAAGGCACCTCTTATATACATGTATGTTATGCATAAACCATTTGACAACACGCTATTTTCCCAGATATTTCCCCATTGACTAATTCCCATAACCACTTCCAAAACGTCATACACGCAATAAAATAGTATACATTATATAGCAATAATTTATAAGCAAAAATACGGTTTACAATTTGCGACAACCTTTATACAATAGACAATAATGGTAGGTAATTTTAAATATGATGAAGAAACGCATAGTTATTCACTTCTAAAGACAGTCACGGTTACCGTAGCTGTTTTGAAACAATGACACGAGCCACCAGTTTTCCCTGAATCGAGCACTTGCGCATATCTGACCTACGAGGGTTAATGAATAAATTAAACCGCTAACAAAATTCAACCAATTGAGAAGTAGCACTCCCTGTCAATTAAAAAACAACAGCAAGTTTACGCCTTGAGCAGGTTCCCGACATTTTTGTTGTCTGTTGAAAATCAAAAGTGTTAGAATCGAATTTAGCGTACCATTATTGAAATTATTTCATTTTCTTAACAAGCATTAGCCATACACATTGAAAATTGTTTATAATAAATCAAATTAAACTTACCAGTAATCGTCCCATCCTTCGCTGTTTGCATTCAAGCACGCAAACTCTTTTCTCCATGCGGGATTGAATCCAGATTAAAAATATTTTTTTGCTGAATTACTGATTTCAGAACCGTCACGCTTTCTTTTAGTAACAGTTTGTGCATCATGACATATTGTAGTATCCGATCGATTTCGCGTGTCAGAACATCCTTCTTCGTCCAAAATCAATGTAACGGAATCGTCATTTGTAATTTGCCTTTGAATTTTTTTTTTTTTTTTTTGGACTATCCGTCCATTCTGACAGATATGTGAAGACAAGTTTTAGCCAGCATGTTACATGTAATAAACATACATATCTAGCGACTTCTGGTTTGAATCAAGAACCAACTCACCTGCTTGATTGTTTATTCAGTTAATTGTTAATTGTTGAGTGTCAATTTCACATAGTTCATATGTAGAAAATTAAGGTGTTGAGGCAATAAATCTAAGCTCATACAAAAAGATTTAAGCGCTTACATAAACGGCCAAGACATAGCGGGCCGCTATGCTTTATGGCTCTGGGAAAACCTCTATTCAGAGGTTAACTTTATTGCTTGCGAATTGCTTCTAACACGTACGTCATATTGTAGCAGTGACGTCATAGTCGTTTAATATTTGCCCATGGATCATATTTCTCTGAACATCGCTTCCCCGGCAGGTAATAAACTTGTATATTACGCTATATCTAACAAAGAAATTGTTTTCATCCTGTTGGTTTTTACTTTCGTCCCAACTTCCCAAATACTTCTGCATCTTGCGAATATTATTAAATAAATCCCCTTAGAAAATTATCTCAGTAGAGGGACATCTCATTTTAAAATTAAATTAAATAATGCAAAATAAACATATTGTTTATATTTTAATTATAATAGAATGTGGTGTATTATTTTCTGATTTTTTTTATTTTATTTTTTTTAAGATCAACTGCCGGTATGATGGACAGAAGGCTGTGTTTGGAGATACATTCCAGAATACTCTAGGAAATCTTAACTACTTCTTGGTAATAATTTATAAAACCTGAAGTTATTTGTTTTTTGTCATTGACTTATGTTTAAATCTGTTGGCGATTTTATTCTAGTATACCTGATAAGCTAATTATTTGGCTGTTTAAATCCATTAACAAATGAGCATAAATCTTAGTCTGACATAAAATAGTTGCCTAGTAACAAACTTTTTCTACAAGAAGCATTGTTGTCGAATGTTCTGGTGTTGATGAAGCGTTAATGCTGGTGGGAATTTTCGTATTTTTGTGCACGTTAAGCATTATGCAAACATTCCAGGATAAATATTGATAGAAAAAGAAATTTTACTAAACAAATTTGATATTGGTGAAAAAGTTCCTACAGATTCATAGAAAATGTTAAATCTAAATCTGTCTTTGATGGGTATTATTAGTATACACTTGCAAGATACTTAAAGCTATGCCATTTGAAACTAGTTACTGCGCTAGTCTTAAATTGAATACTTTGTTAAACAGAGCATTTATTTAAAACCTAATCTGGATTAATGAGTTGTCCATCTTGAATTTTGTAACGTGCACACACATTTTATTCAATACTTTTAAACACTTTTTTGTCAAATTATTCTTTATATTGTGCAGGTGGGAGCTGGTGCAATAGGATGTGAAATGCTGAAGAACTTCACTATGATTGGTCTTGGATGTGGCGAGAAAGGAAGTGTCATTGTGACAGACATGGACAGTATAGAGAAATCAAACTTGAACAGACAATTTCTTTTTAGACCCTGGGATGTGCAGGTATACATATCTTTATTTTGTGCGCACTTTGGAAATTGTATCATTGGTGTACTTTTCAGTAGAATCTACCTACCATTCCTAGATCGACAGATCAATCCTCCTCAGTGGACCTGTTGAGTTATTTCCCATGGCAACCAGTGATCCACGATTGTTCCATCAAAGGCTGTGGTGCATTATCCTGTCTGTGTGGAAGTACATAAAAGATCTCTTGTTGTTATTCGAAGCGGTAGCAGGTTTCCTCCATGACCAAGTGTCAATACAACCTTGCGTTTGACATCCAATAACCACTGATTAATAATCAATGTGTTCCAGTGGTGTTGTTAAACAACAAACTTTATCTTTATCTATTATGTTGTTTTCAATTAGCAGAACTTTCCCCTTTTATGTACCTTGTCCTATGTATCGCAGTGTTTATATTGTCATGGCGATACACGACGACTTGTGATTTAGCATCATTGTAGGCAATTAGTTGTTTTAATAATAAAAGAAATTGGTTAACAAAAATAATTGTCTCTAGATAACAATCATGACAAACATTTTTACCTTATAAAGTTGCTGTATGCAAATGTTATTATTGATGTACGTCTGTTATTTCCCACTAGAAACTGAAGTCGAGGATCGCTGCAGCAGCAGTAAAGGTGATGAATCCATCCATTCACGTGATTGCCAAGGAGGACCGAGTTGGTCCCGAAACAGAGAACGTGTACACAGATGACTTTTTTGAACCCCTTGATGGAGTTATAAATGCACTTGACAACATTGATGCAAGTACGTAATAGATGACCTGTTTATTTGTTGTATAATGAAACCAATCACCGCACCCTCCCCGAAACAATATTCTAACCATCTAAATCACTACAAAATTATTGTATTTATGTTATAATTAAAATACAAGATCTATTTCATGGGATTTCCGTTCATAAAAATAGCTTGCCTCACACTTCCAGATTACTTGGTTACAGACTAGATATGTCACATAATTTAATGTATCATGTATCTTTGCTTATAACTCGAGTTTTTAGATTCAAAATAATCTTTTAAAGCGTCAATTTATCCAAAAATGTATAGTTTGTGATCATATATTTTCCCATGTTAAAATTCACGTTCAGTGTTGACATGGTATTAACTTAAAGATTAAATTAAGCTTTCAGTGCGATTTTTCTTGAACATATTGTTATGTACCTTTGCCAATACTGCATTCAACCAGGATTTTACTCATGTCAGAATAAACCTGGCACCAGTTTCAATATATTTAAAGCATTTTGCATATTTTTTCCAGAAAAAAACCCGTTTAAATAGCCAATAACTAATTGCAAATGTTATTGTTTTGTCTAGGAATGTACATGGATCGAAGATGTGTATATTACAGAAAACCACTTTTGGAGTCCGGCACACTGGGAACAAAAGCAAACGTGCAGGTAATTTTTATTGTATATTCAGAGTAGCCGACTATAAAGAATATTTAAAACACAAATGTTCTGATATTGTTAGTGACTACACTAATTTTATATTTTAATAGAATTATAAAGTGAATATATTGCAAGTGACCAGTGCTAAAGAAATAATATATTTGATTTAATCACACTGCAGTATAAGCAATGCATTCCACGATGATTTTGGAAACACAAAGTGTGCAATAGGCACTGATCATGTGGACTGTTATTACGTGCTGTGATCACTATTAGTGTTGATGATGACAAAACAATATATATCTACAATAATTTGACAGGTTAATTGTTTCAAGAAAGTTTATCAAATTCTGTGGTATGTGTTATCCTGTATGGGATAGTGCACATAAATGACCTCTTGCTGGTTTTCGGTAAGAGTAGCTCATGAAGCTGCGACAGCGGGTTTCCTCTGAGACCATGTGTCAATATAACCATGCATCTGACGTCCAATAACCCCAGATTTATAATCGATGTGTTTTTAGTGGCGTCGTTAAATAAAATAAACTTTACTTTACTTTGTTTTAAGAAAAGAAGTATTACACTGAGATATTGATATAAGTTACCAAATTTGCTTGACATACTTTAAACACGCTTTTGATTGTATTTTCAGGTGGTCATTCCGCACATCACGGAATCATATTCATCATCTCAAGATCCACCAGAAAAATCCATTCCCACGTGCACCTTGAAGAACTTTCCTAATGCCATAGAACACACTTTGCAGGTAGATATTTCACTTTCTGCTGTTTATCGTCGGTGAATAATGTCAGGACGTAGCTTCTCACTAAAGCCTCTGCCTGATGTACACATAGTCAACGGGTCAATCCTCCTCAGTAGACTTGTTCGATGCTTTCACATTCTAACCAGTGGTCCACGACTGGTTAATTTTTTTGAGAAAGTACATGTAAAAGATCCCTTGCTTCTTAGGATCTCTCAATTGCATGTGGAGTTGGGAGGTTCTTTCTGAGACTACGTGTTAGATGATTATTAATCAATATGCTCCGTCTTTATTTTTGAACATCTTACATTATTAATTGTATAATTCTATATATATTTTACCAAGTTAACTTTGTCTAAAGTAAAATATCTCATGATCAATATTTTCCTTGTAAATTATGCTGTTCTCCGTAACCCGTTGTTAAAATATCAAATGTATTTATTTCAGTGGGCGAGAGATGAATTTGAAGGAATGTTTGTCCAGCCAATGGAGAGTGCACAACAGTACATATCGGATCCAAAGTTTGTCGAAAGGACACTTAAAGTTCCTGGTTTTCAAGCTGTGAGTATTTTTAGAAATAAGGTGTAAAATCAGATGCTCTAAAAATGTATTTGTTATGCACCATATATAGCTGTGTTATTAACATGTGCCAAACAGTTAAAATTGTAATGTCCACAGACCGAAGATTAAATTGAAAAGTTCATTTGTATACATTATTAGTATTATTATATTGGCGTATCACGACATCCCAGCCCAAAAAAAGATATCGGCTATTGGGTGTCAATATATGGTGTAAACGAACAAAAATCCTCAATCGGTGCAAGTGTGAGAATAATACTATAGTAATATTGTTAAAAGCACACCAGTTAATGCTTGTTTTCATATCCAGGGTGTGCACTTTACGGTCGCCCCTGGCGACTCAAAATAGCCTCGGGCTAGTCAAAATCTTGTCACGTGTAGCCCGGCTGGCGACCGAAAATTTCCGTTTTTTTTTAAATTTTTTATTTTTTTTAAATTCTTTATTTTTATTTTGACATAAGTACATATAATGTGGTAATGGACAATCGGTACATATTTGTATAATAAGGCA
>JAULBR010095469.1:0-11801 GCA_032355825.1 Melanodrymia aurantiaca
GTAGTAGTAGTAGTAGTAGTAGTAGTAGTAGTAGTAGTAGTAGTAGTAGTAGTAGTAGTAGTAGTAGTAGTGGTAGTCGTAGTGCCATTAATAGTTTGTTAATCTTCGCACCATATTATTTGTGAAGTCTCAACTACACTTCGGGAATGGTGTGCACCACACAGAATGGTAGAGATCAGAACAAAGCAGACATTAAGCTTCCTTTGCTTGTCTACACGCTGGGCCAATTCAATACGGGTCACGTTTCCAAAAATCGTTAAACGTAAAAAATAACCTTTATCTGTTATCCCCGCTGCTTCCACCATTGATTCTCGCTCATCATTTTTTCCTTCTGAGCATTTAATTTGAAGGTTGGTCAAAAGAAACGTGTATTTGATAAACACTTTCATCAAGCATTGTCCAAATTGCTGTTTTCCACAAATAATAGGCCTAGCTTTTGAAACGTATTTTCTCCGTAAGTTTTGAGGTAATTTGGAGGTTTGTTGAATGGAGCATCCCAGGGAGACATTGTTCACTAGCGGTTGCCACTTTTGGCTGGCAGATTTTGTAGAAGATGGAGGATAATTGGTGAAATCATATCGCACACACTCTAACAATGGTCGTAAATGGTCGTAAATAGTCGTCTTGAGTGTTGTAAATAGTGCAATGTCAAGGGGTCAACGTGTCATCTCTACCCCTCACGTACGCACCATACAAAACAATGTCGCAGGGTCAATATTCGGCTCCACCCTTTTGCCTGCCATGAACGCCATAGTGCATTACCCCAGTCACACACGACTTTGGACCAGTCGGATATTTCCTTAGTCGCAATCCTGTATGTATTGTGATAGTATTCCTTGATCATGTAATGGGTTTTTTCAATGTGGTACATGTTGCGAAATACTATTCATATATTTGAACTGGGATTTTGCAATCCTGTATAAATGATACTGTGAGATAGTATTCCTTGATCATGTAATTGATATTTTAAATATAGTATATATTGCCAAATACTACCCATAGGTTTGAATTGGGGTTTTACAATAGCGTGAGATAGTATTTTATTGGTCGTGCAAACCGATGTATATTATGAGACTTATTTATCACCAGTGGATATTGCGAGACTGTATTCCTTCGTCGTGTAAGGAATAATTGCAAACCAGTGTATATTATGAGATAGTATGTTCCTTTGTCTTACATGAATTATTTATCATCGGTGTATAATCTGAGACTGTACTCCATCGCCTATGGCTATTTGCAAACCAGTGTATATATTGCGAAATAGTATTCCTTGGTCTGCATAGGATTTGCAATATGGTGCATACTAGTATCATATTATTTGTGTGTAAATACAAAAACCCCATTTCTCATATTATACTCTGTATTATATCGCCCTAGAACCGAGTGTTTCACATTATGTATGGCCACAGCTAATAGGGATTGAATTATGTGTGGATGACCTGGTTGGCCTGGCTCTCATGGTACTCGACTGACGCGATCCAAGAGAATCCAACCTGATGCACTTTTTTTTTAACTAAGAGGACTGACATAGATTATACAGACTCATTGCCAAATGTTCTCACTGGAGTCTACGAACACAAGACTCCAATGGGAGACAGGTAATGTATATGAACGCGTGTTTGGCTTTCAGTATATTTTGGGCATCATGTAGTTGAGATTGTTACACTGCAAATTGTACTGAAATTGCTTCTGGTGATCAGCGGGACGGTATTAACTGCAAAACAACTCTTATTCGAATGATGTCAGCTTTGGCGCCATATTCTGCGAATTACGATCCACCACTTGAATCTTCTAAAACATGCTTGTACTATAGATAAAGAGCATCCTCAAATAGTGTCATCTTAAAGGAACTTACCTTGGAAAGTGATCTTGCTTCTGAAACTCTACCTTCGGACAGATATTTATTGTATCGTATATCATGAGATATCATTTTGATACAACTCATCAAGGTTTTGCAAATACAAAGAGACATTCATTATGTGAGGACTAGTTTAGGTACAAATGACACTTTCTCGTATCAACGACTAAATTATGTATTTACATAGATGCTTCCAATCATCTGCTAAAGCTGGGCATGGCACATTTTCGACAACTAGTATTCTAATTTGACTCTGGGCGGCCATTCCATTCTCTTCTCTCAGGTAAAGCCACTTCTTACTTGACTGTGGACAGCACACTCTTTCTCTCCCCAAGTAAAGCCACTCTTTCTTACTTCTTCTAACCTTTCGTCTGAGGACAGGTCACTATGGATTGAAAGGACACCTAAAATGATTGGTATTCAGCTCTCTGTGATTTCCACTCTATACAACAGAGAGAGGCAATACACGATGGATGCCAAGCTTTGGGGCTGTGCATAAGATCTATGCTTGAAAACCCATTCGACTCTCACGGGACAAAGGATATACGTGTAACATAACCAATCGAACGCTGAAGAAGAAGAGCTTCTTCTAAATTGACTCTGGACTACTCTTCCCTTCTCTTCCCACATAAGGTCACACCCGTCGAACTTTCCGATACTTCTTCAGTTCACTCTCCTATATATACGGTGTGTCCGTCGTCCGAATGTAGCACATTCTATTTCAGGAACTCACTGCATATCCATCCAAATTCTTTCTCACAATCCGGGCTTCAGTTATGTTCTTTCCCACAATCATTTATTTACAATTAAGTTGAAACAGATGAAAATGTTTTTTGAAAGTCATCTATCTCATGTTTAAGCTCTACATCATTAGATCTCTCACATAGGAGGAAAGATGTCTTCTAAGTGACGAAACTAATTTTGGGTTCCATTGACCTTGTAAAATATCTCCAGTTCTGTTTTCTCAGATAAGCGTTTCCTCTTAAAAGAAATTATTTTATGTATTTTGTTTGTATTTTTCTACATTAAAAGGTGACAACTATAAGACGCTGCATCAATAAATAACTGAAGTGTGAATAATCTTTAGAAACAAACATGTATTTGTTAAAGTTGAAGAAGATATATCGTGAGATGAAGATGATTACAATACAATTCTATATGAACTGTTTTTACAAATATAATACGGTTTAGCTGCGCATCAAGGCGGCGACTTTGATGAAATGTTGGGAGAGCGCGTGTTACAGGTGAATTGTGTTTTGTCAAGGAAAGTTGTTTGTATTCACGGCCACACGTCAAGATGCTTGTCGCTACAAAGTGTGGACGCCCAGCATTTCAATTCTGTACTTAATAACTCGGTAAGAGGCAAGATACTTTTAATACCTGTGCCGTGTTTGTTCTTTGTACGTACCGTAAATTATATCTGTGTCTAACGAACATTAACTTTCAAACAATCAATTACTTCTTTATGTCAATTAACATTTCATCTGCTACAGCATATGATATCCACCATATATATGATATCTATTTTAGGACATGGCCATGGTATAGAGATTTTAAGCATCATCATGTCCTTCTGGTTCAGAAGTTGTTTTATTACGTTTATTATATGGACTGATTAAAACTTTCAAAAAGTGCTGTGGTAACATTCAGAGGCTATTTCACAATAATTTATGATTCATTACTGACACGAATGTTGTCTGATGCAGTGCCCTACTTGGACATGTCTCGGGCGTTTTCTTCGTTTCAATGAAATCATCAGACAAAAAAAGTAACTATGCTTACAACGGATGTCTCTGCTGTGGTAGAATGCACATATTGTTCGCAGAACATATTGTGTATCGTCACTAACTTGGCTCTGATTCATTGGTTCACGCCATCTCGACATTGTTGTATTGTCCTTTGCACTCTGTTTTGTGCATATATACACATTTGGCTATAGTAATTCATTCGTCGTTTATATATATATTAATAATGTCTATAAATCAATAATGGCGAATGGTGCTACTGTTATCGAACATCCTCTAAAGAGAACTACAGTAAATGTTGCCTGCCAATTCATGCGTTGTGCCATGGGCTAATTCGAGTTTGAAGGGGTTGCCACACTACCTATAGCATGCATCATATCATTAAAAACAGGTAAATTATCAAATGCGAAAGTCTCAATCATATTTTGACAGTACACACACATAATGTACTGTGATGAAATCATTAAAATGTTGTTCACGTAAGACGCTCATATCCTGTGCTGTCGGTGGCATCCGTGTTAAACTGATTGACTGACTGACTGCATTAGTTATAGGTGCCTTAACTGAAGGTTTAGACAACCCCGCCTTGGGTAAGGTCCGCCATCAAAGTTGGGGACCCAATGCGAAGGCTGTACCCAAGGCGAGCATGTTAAACTTTAATTATTTAAATATATGCAAGCAAATAGGATTTTTTTCTAGTCCGTTTTAAAGTCACTGGTTCAACTTTTAGAGAGATGCCATACAACCAACGCGCCAAAACATTAGCAATACGAATATTATTAACATTACAAAACTGTATCTCCATAGGCAAGAGTACAGAATATTTTTAACATTTTTAATACCGGTAAACCACTGTTTGAACAGTGGTGACATCATGTATTCGCAAAATGCGGCCATATCCGACACCGCCAGTAATATTTTTCTTGAACTTGAAACAGTGGCTGAAACACTCTCAATCACACTTATTCGTGCCAAGTGTTTCCGCCCTATGGACAAAGTATTTACCGTACCTTAAATTTGTTCCAACTTTTAGCTCCATATTTTGTGGTGGTATTCTTATAAAGTGCAACAAGCGATTTTACGTAATATAATTACATTTTGAAATTTCTGTTGATGTCTATAATTGTATAAACAATTTGAAAACCAAGGAAAACTTTTTCTCCTGCTAACATAAATCTCAGTTGTCTATGAATCACTTTTCGTATTGTCACCTGATCGTACTTTGCACGCCAAAATGGGGAAAGTTTTAAAATTCTTTTAACATACTAAATTATATTATGGATTGTTATCTTGGCGAAAACAAACTTTACCTTTCATATGTGAATGCTTGGCGAGTTTTATTGTCGCCACAAGTATGGTAAGTATGCATGCATACATTAATTAAATGAAGGTAAACCATACGTTTTAAAATGAACTGAAATAGTAGTAAACAGAAGTGTAGGAATTGCATAGTTAACGTGTTTAGCAGACATGCTAGTGTCAGCTCGCATGATGGCCGATTCATCAGTGTTCAAACAACTGACATCATAGCCAAATGCACTGACAACACAAACACACAATGTTGACGTTTTGCGTGTTTAATTTGAACTAATTCTATGTCACTTGAAGAGATTTGAAAAACATAGTAGGCAATTGTGGCTTGAATGGCGACGGGGAGCTGACACTGGAGCCAGATTGTACCGAGCGACCACGGCGTGATTCGCGACTAAATCTACAATTGAAACAAGCTGATGGTAAATAGTACACCAAGTGACTCTTCGCCGTCACTCTGTCGTAAATATTACATAGAAGATTGATACAAACACAGTGAGATTGTGCCGCAGTACATAACTTCTTGACAACAGGTTGCGCTCCCTTTAAACAAAGCCACCGTGTTGAGCTTAAAGATAATCACTCACCATTTTTGGCGCGAAAATCGGGATCACGTGACGAAAGCATGAAGCCAGCCACACGAAAATGTATTTGCGTATAAACAGAAGCAAAAACACTGTCCTTGTTTATCTACGTAATTGCATAATTATATGAAATTTATAATTGTCATTGTATTACGTAAAATTATTTGGAATACAACGGACGAATCTATCGCCAAAACATGCAACTGGATAGTTAGAACATTTTCTAAGGTCACGCTATTGTCTGGAGATGCAGCAGAGTGATACGTGTGGTGTATAACGTTGTGATCGAGTCTTTATGACGAATGCCACCAACTGTGCATGCTATGTCATCGGTGTACCTGCTTTTATAATGAGTATTTTTCTATAATAACTGTTGTATTTTATTCAAATATATAGTAACAAAACATATTGTTACGTGTAAAATTATTTAGTATATTGCTCTCAAATTATTATAGTAAATTGGTGGTATTCAAGGAGGTAAACAAAAATAAGGTCATTTTCTGAATGTGCATGATAGTGTATGTTTTGTTAAAAAATTAGGACAGAAATAATAAATAACACCACATCATTTTACTAATGTATATGGTATTAATATACATTGTACATGTATTGATATTATTCTAAAATTACTACTGTACTATTGAAATAATTTTATTAATCCCACATCATTTTACAAATGTGCATATTATAATAATATATTGTTCTAAAATAACGACTGTATTCTATTGAAAGAAGTAATATACGACATCAGTTTACTAATGTGGATGATAATATATGAATATTATTCTAAAATTACGACTGTATGCTATTGAAAGAATTAACAGACCGGCATCATTTTACGAATGAAATGTGCATCATATAAAATTGAGTATTCCTTGCAGCAATGACTAGAAAGAATGAGATCATTCAATGAACATAATGTAAAATAATATATATTTGCGAAACATCTGCACGTACAAATAGGAAAACATCCAATTACAATTTACAGCGCACGACATCACATATTTAAAAAGCATATATCTTTTATAACAGTTACTTTCTTTTTAAGGCAGTGATACAACCATTAAACTATTATTTAATTTATTTTAGTTTTGCATTTTATGTTAAAGACAATCGCTCACCATTTTGCATCTCCAGAAAATAGCGTGACCTTAAACAGGGTATTATCTATTCAAAAGAATATACTTGGCGATCGGTTCGTACGTCGTAAACAGAGCAATGTTACGTAATATACTAGTAATGACATTTTGACATTTTTGTTGTTTGTAGTTATATAATAAATGTATGCAATTTTGTAGATAAACAAGAAAAGAGTTTTCGCTTTTGTTTCTCATGATTATACGCAAATAAATTTTATTATCCCTATTTTACCGCCAAAATGGTGAGCGATTGTATAAAATTGTTGCTTGTCTCACCTGAACGTTTAAAGCCACAGTGTAGCGTTTACGATTAATGACATACACTGCGTGCGCCTAAGCTTTAACATTCCGATCATTATGAAGATGATCAACTCGTATCTTGGTACGACATACAAATTAAAACACTGCTTATACTGTGATGCCAAATACGATTATAACCTGCACTGCCTGTGACATCCATTTAAAACTTAAAACAGCGGCTTTACATACATTAAAATTTAAATTAACAAACCCCAATGTAATTGGTGTGCCATTTTACTGTCATAATTATAGTATTGAGTAGCGTGTGCTTTAACCGACGGGTGTGTTATTATAGTACATATAATCAACACGATATCTCAACACATCGTATGACTTCACGTGTAACACAATACTATGGTAACCACATGATATTGATTAAGATTACATGAAAGATCGGTTTATTTAATAACGTCTTCACAATGAGTAACATACAAATCATTTTGCTTTCTTTGTTTTTGTAATTTCATTTCAAATTATTATTTTCAAAGACTGTTCTCCTTGAATGTCCCTTTTGTAAACCAGTAAGCATTCGCTCGATACTCTTTAGCTCGTGTCCATGTCCGGCTTGTTCCGGTGACACGTGACCAGGATTATCTCCCGGAACCGGAAGTGCTAATCTCCTGTCCTTCAGTTGACGAGCACAAACATTGGCGCCATTGTTTAACGACGTACCATGATGTCTGGGTGGAAAGCTCGACCCAGACGAACCACACTGTCTGGACACTGATCCCCTCGGCGGCGGCACAATGTATGGGTTAAATCTGTGTCCTGCGTTACGAGTAAAGAATACTGGACCGTACTGTGGGGGACATCCTGGCATTGAACCTGATAGACATTCCCTGGACAATCCCAACGCGTTGTAGCTCTGTTGAAGAAGATGTGGTGCGAGGAGAGATAGCTGTGCGTTCAAGAAAGAGTTAGCCTGATTAAACGAGTGGTGGATATGAACGTTAGCCATGGACCCTATCTCCATCTGATTACTGGCTGAGATGTACTGCATGGGCAGTATTCCGTGCGGGCTGGAAGAAGAACAAGGGTTTGACAACATGGAGCTCACTGGAAATGACAGATTAGATGATGTGTCTTGGTGTGATTCACATTTTGTCTTGACGTCTTGAGAAATTGGAGAAACACTTGTGCGATTTTTTTGAAAGTCTGTTGTGGTCATGCTTGTATTCGTTTCTGCCCGTATGGAACATGGTTTACTTTCATGTCTTGATTTAGTGTTTGATGAACATAGTGGTGTATCGTTTGATGGGAATGGTTGCGTATTACAAGACGAACTTGGCGGTGTGTCTCTCGGCGAAACTGAAGTTGTGTCACGTGGTAAACAAAGAGTTGTATCACGTGACGAAGTACGAGAAGTATCACGTGATGAAGAAGGAGCTGCGTCACGTGATGAACAAGGAGATGTGTCACGAGGAGAACACAGATCGATGTCGGGTTTCTTTCCTGTAGTAAATGAATTGTTTGATTTCTCACAATTATCACTAGCTTTGTTATCCGAATCCTTACTGTCTGAGATCATATGCGTGTCAATAGTTTGAGAATTTAGATACGCAAAAGAAGGTGTCACGACGTTGTTATGGTCATCGTCATCATCATCATCATCGTCGTCGTCTTCGTCTTCGTCGTCGTCGTCGACAGATATATCTGTACAAATGTAGCAAATATCAATAAGTATTACTTACAATCATGCATATAATAAACTAATAATGAAACAAGTATTACACTCAAAAGTTTGAGAAATGTTCACATGCAGATTCATTTATTATTTGACAGTCGAAGCAAAAACACAATGGATGTTCAACAATGATGTAGCACAAATCGTATATGTGCACAGTACAGTGTTCATTTGGCATTATTTTCACGTCTAATTTAACAAATATATATTGTTGACATACCAAAGACGAAATAATACCAACTACAATGTACTTTGTAAAAATGTATATTGGATCCTTAAACGCATTCAGCAAAAACAACAACGACATTTAATGTTTAGGAATACCACGTGTAAAGTCAATAGAAAGAAGAACCACCTAAAAAGTATGATAAAGATGAAGATGGTTTGTTTAGCGACACCAGTGGAGCACATAGATTAATAACCAGCGGCTATTGCATGCAAGACACATGCTTATGTTGACACATTGTGTCAGAAGTAATATCCGCTGCCGTGACATATGGGCACTTTTCAGGCAGCCTTTGATGAACCAGTTGTGAATCACTGGTTGGAAATAAAAATACCCAATGAAAATAATGAATGGAACATTGAAGTTGTCTTGAAACTTCCAATAAATGATGGCGACGTATTGGCTTTGGCATCATTCATTGAACAAATGCTGTTCTCTCATATTACTGTCCTAAACTGACGAATATTGGATTCTGACACTATACGTTTATTCATGTTATTTACACATAATAAATGCATGCGAAATGGACTGTATCTCGTAAACTATTAATCACAAATGCCTTTTCACGATCAATTATTCAAATTTGAGCGATTGCAAGACAAGATCGTACTCCACACACAAAATAGCACGTCTGTGTTTGAATGTTAGTGAAGCATTGCAGTATACCTTGAGTGGAGTCATCGTGGTCCTGATCTTCCTCATCAACACGTGTTCGTCTGTCCTCATCATTCTCACTCTGCGCTGATTGGTTCCCGTCCATGTGAATGCTTGTACTGTCCGGCGTTCGTTGAGTGGTGCACGACGCACTGGCCATCACAGACAATCTTCTGGAACGAATAGAGATATAACGTATGCAATGCCTTTTTTTAACATGCTTTCGTCATTTCGATGAAAACACCAGACAATAAAATGGCCGAGCTTCGGACGCGTACTAACGATTTTCTGGATACGTTCAGCGGTTCACCTTTCGTAAATATCTGGTATTATGACTGGTTTGGCTGTGGTTTGAGTACGTGCCATTTAGACTTTGTCCTTTGACCTTTCGACTCTGTATTTGCAGAAATACCCATTTGGATATGCTAATAATGATGCATATAATAGTATATTATCCATATATTGAAAAGAAAACCCATAATTCTGTTAGCATGCTTACTTCTTCTCTCGCTTTCCTCCACCCGTGTCTCTGAAACCTTTGGCAAATGGGTTGTGATCAATTTTCAGTTGAGTTATCTAAAAAAAGAGAATCGGTGAGCATTGGTAATAATATAACAAATAGTACATTATTATTCTGATATAATAAATTTCCAATTAACGGCTAAATTTACTTCTTCGTGTTGGTGGTAGTACAAGCCGTTTATGTACTTATTTTTTTCTCATTGACTAAGTACATAAACCGCAACAAAAAAAATCAAGGAATTATTTTTTTCTCATTGACTAATTCATTGATTATTTTTTGCGGTTATGTTTTTATTAGTTGGATGTTTTCCTTCTTTTTATAGCCTTTTTTTTGTTTGTGGAAATTATGTCTAATCCGAAGGTGAAAAGTTATACTATTTATTTCTGTATGCTGCCTTGCCTGTCCATTATTAATCATTGCATGTAAGGAATGAGTCAGGGTATGGAGCAATAAATTAATAAATTTACAATATATATTTACAATGTGGATTTATGCTGACGTAAATCTACCAATCACTTCGCTCATGAATTTTGAACCACTGTATTTACAAACAAAATTATAAACTAATTGAATGTTTTCTTTCAATTGATGAATTACTTGTTGATATAAATTATTGGGTAATTGATCGTTTTTCGTTGCATGAAAAACAAATTGACGGATGTTTTGATTGATAGTCGAATGACATTATGACATAATTAAAAAAAACTTGAACTTCGAATTAAACCTGCCAGTTTGGTTGTCACATTGCCCACGGGTTTAATATATAATATTGTTATGATTATGGTCATTTAAGATTGTCAGATCCGCTCATGTACAACAAAACACACGACTGTTAAGTAAAACATGTTTGTAAAAGTAAAAACAAATATACATGTATATATAAAAACAAAAATAATAAATATAATCGTTAGTCCCAAAATTCAAAAGGAATTGTTATTCTCAGAAATCACTTTATTAGGAAGACTATTTGTTTCATTCCGTAAAGATTAATTTTTATTATTTATTCTAATTTGTTATGAGATAACCGGACTTGCATTCCGGCCGGACTTGGGTTCCTTTTACACCGGGTCTTAACTAGAATCTGAGGCTCGAATAGTACCTGGGGCTTCAGTAGAATGCAAGTTTGAAATAGAATGCGAGTCTCGACTAGTACCCGGGTCTTAAATATAATTCTGCTCTCGAATAGTACCCGGGTCAAACGTACATCTGAAGAAAAATAGAACGTCATGGATTTTTTTTTTTTTGAATTTTTTTAAAATTTGATACATATTCATGGATTATAACTAATCGAGTTCAATCGTACATAAAAGAAGCCATCCGTGTAATACCTTTTCGTTCTGATACGCCGTCACTCCGATGAACTCGGTCTCTTTAAACACGTATGATCGGAACGCGCAGTATGGTAGCTTTAAGATGTCGTCTGTTCGCACTAGGTGAAACCGAGGCTGGTATTTGTGCATCGAGTTGAGAATCGTCTGCAATAACAATACACAACAAAATAATACATAAACAAATACACATAACTATATAAACCGATTTATCGCTATAACCGGATTAACCCTAGATACGTTACCTAGTTAAATACAAAACCCAGATAGGTAGCTATGATTAATGCCCTTCAAAATCAGTATGTCAAAACAATTTGGGGCCAACATATGCCACGTCATCCCTACTAGTCTATAAAGTCGGCAATTCTTTTTTTTTATTGTCCCCAGAAACATAGGCAGTGAACAGGTTGGGGGCCATGTTCACTGCCTTACACATAATAAATGAATAA
>JAULBR010095480.1:0-11795 GCA_032355825.1 Melanodrymia aurantiaca
TGCGTGCGTGCGTGCGTGCGTGCGTGCGTGCGTGCGTGCGTGCGTGCGTGTGTGTGTGTGTGTGTGTGTGTGTGTGTATGTATGAAAGTATGTATGTTATAACTGATTTAGATGCTGACATCCAATTAAGTTTCAAGCATATAGGTTCACAGTCACGCAGTCCAGCTACCTCGACTGCCTGCACAGGACAGAAGTTAGTGTTAGTATGAGAGAAGAAACCTGCTACTCCGAATTGATAAGTAACAAACGATCTTTTATATGCACTTTCCTACAGACAGGACTGTACATATCACGGCCTTTGATACACCAGTTGTGGACACTGATCGGTGTAAGTGGTAGTACACCTACCAATTGAGCTTTGCGGAGCACTCACTCTGGGTTGGAACTGGTACTGAGATTCGAACCCAGTACCTACCAGTATTAAGCCCTAGCTATTAACCACTGCGCTACGGAAGTCGGTATAGACTAGTAGTTAGTTAGTTATAGCTTATGCACGTGCTTATAGCCAATTAAGGTTAAAGTACGCCTGTCATGGTTACGCAGTCCAGCTGTTTCGACTGCCTGTTCAGAAGAAACCCCCTAGGGTCTACTCTTGATGAGTATCAAGGGATATTTTATATCCACAGACAGTACTGTACATAACACGGCCTGTGTTAAACCAGTAGTGGACACTGGTCGGTAAAAGTGGAAGTATACCTACCCATAGAGCCTTGCGGAGCACTCACTCTGGGTTGCAGTCTCTACTGGGATAAAAAAAAAATCCCTTATGACACGAATATATATTCCTTTCGTTTGGATGTCGAACGTGGTTTTCAAAGCAGGGACACCGGCCTCTACACAAAGTGATCCATGTGGTGTTTTGTCGTAGATTACTTTACTTTGGGTCAAAGTATAACGGATTTGTAAATAAGCAAAAAATATATTCTACATTATTTTCGTAAAAATTAATTTAGTTATGTAAAGAATTTCTAAAATAAGAGAGAAAAGATGTTTAGATATATTTTATTAATAATAGAAACGCTAAGTGTCAAACAATATTTACGATGAAATCCAAATAGCTTTATTTTTCATTCGTGCAATACATTAACCCTTCATATAATTGAAAATATCTGTGGTAAACCATAAAATAACAAAGATAATTGTCACACAAACAAAGTGCAGAGTTCTTTCTATCCACATGGATACGTAAAACATAATTATAAATACGATAACAATGTGATGTGATATATATAATGTTTAATATTTTATCCATCAGGTGTCACGGTAGAATTAGTAGTGTATGTTCAATATAATTGTTCCAAACAGTAATTGGCCAAAATAGTAGAAAGCATTGAACTCTCGCCCTCCAACCCACCTCAACCAAATTAGGCCGTGATTCATTTTTACATTCCACCAGCGCACCTATCCGCCATCCTCACTTTATTAGACTCATTTTATATTTGAATTTATATTCAATGTAAAAGATTTGAAGAAGAAAAAAAACCAACAGATAAAAGATGTGTAACATGGGAATGACAAGTAACAAAAAAACAAAACATTTTCCAATCAATATTAAAAGATGTAAATTGTTGTCGTCTTCTGCATTTATACTGCATTTATACTACATGGTAAATTACTGATAAAATACATCCAGAGTGAACAGATATTTAAAATCTATTCCTACTAAGTTTTAAAAATAAAATGTCAACATAAGCCATGGTGCAAAATTCAAAGATGAGAAATCAAAATGTGTTACAGGTAAACGCATTTCAGTTCACCGAAGCGTGGCTGGTCGTTGCCATGATTCCGACACAACTCATTACGACAAATAAAAGCAAAGCATCTGATAAAAGATGGCCGCGGGCAAGTTTTCGAAAGGTGGTTGTTAATGCACCAAATACGAAGTAAAATAGAAAAATCCACTTGATGAACATCACATATTTTAACGAGGTTATTTGCAATAAGACGACGCGAATCCGCTTGATTAGTGGCGCGAGTCGGCACGTGCAATACACGTGGAATACTCCCTAGGGGTTTTTATGTGATGTTGGAACCGCTTGATAGAGAAAGATAACGATCGCAATTTGATTTCTCCCCCTATCCCGTTAATAATTCATTCTGACGGTGCTCTACGCTGCTTGGTGGGAATTACTACATTGCCGCAGACTTATTCGTCCTCATCCCAGGACAGGTGTGCAAAAATTTACCTTGATTAGATTTTCGCTAGTCGGCACAGGTAAATTAGAATTTAATCAAAGGTTGGGGGCACTATAATTGAATTGACGTGTTGTTCTTACTGAAATTAGTTTTCAGTTCATGTTGCTAAGTACGAGGATATTAATTATTCCCTTTGTTGAAGAAAGTCCATTTCGCTGTATGTGAGTGAATATTTCTCCGCAAAACCACACCAACTGGGCTGGGTATGTCGGTTAATTAAAGAAGGGGAAATTAAGGACATATGTTTATTTTTCTGTGACTGGCCACAGTTCCCTGCAGTTACTGTTATTGTCGACAAATGTAAGTTTTATTGCCACTTGCCTGGGAGTCGATATTGCAATCTGGTCATAGTTAGGTGTCGTTAACGTCCGCACGAACACAGACGGGGATATGGAAACAGCGGTCACGTGACGCCTCTACCCCACAGACACAACCACCATGAAGAAGCGAACTGCACGTCAGTTGATTCTATGCATCAACGAGGTTATCATGGACGTAGATACATATAATTATATAATACGCACTCGATTCTGTACACATTTTATTTACCTGCAAACCATAATATTATACTCAATTGGGTAGCCTACATGCTTTCCCAGCAAGTCTGTATGGAATTACGTATTCAGTGCTACGGGGAGTGTATCAATAAAATATAATACTTTTCGTCTTTAAAAATTGAATATAACATATTTTTTTCATTGATGAACACTTTTTTCTCGCCAATGTAAACTTGTCAAGTTCTGTTTCAAGTCATTTATTGCTTGACGTGTTTATAACGTGTAAGTATACAAACACTTTAGAACATATACATTAGTGCGGTACAATGCCCAAGAGTTACTTATATAAACATAATTTTAAGCTATAATTAAAAGTAGTATAATTGTTACACCTTATTTTGTTTGATATTTACCCCCAAATTAACGATATTCTTTTTGTTATTGGCAGTAGTAATACATGGACCTGGTCTGACTACTATGAGCCACAAAACATTAAGTTTGTTTACCGATTTTACATGCACATTTGTATAGTTGATACTATTCTGAGTTAACCTGCATTGAAAGTATGTTTGAAGTTGAATTGAAATTTACGAATTTTATGCAAAATGACACTACATTTCGCAATCAGGCATTGTCAGCGCAATGGAAATCGAGTACAAAATTAGAAATAAATGAATCAAAGTTCTTATAGGTGACAATATTTGGTCCTTGCTACCTTCAACCCTTATGAGGATCAATATAAGAGATAAGACAAGATATTTGAAAATAACAAAAATGTATTATGGCGTTTTTGTGATCACGCATACCACTAATTATTGTATCATAATTAAAATAAAACGATATACTATGAACAACCTACTTCTAACTATATAGTGTTATTTACATACTTGCAATAAATTAAAAATCCTTCGTGTAAGGAATCAACATAATTTTAACTACTCCGAATTATTCTTTAAAACAACATTTTCTCTAGTTATTTTGAGGGCTTTAAACATAATATATGTCAACAGTATATATAGAATACTGATGAACACATTTCAAACCATAACATTAATGTTTGTTGTTTCCATAATGGTAAAGATATTTGTGGCGTAAAAAAAAGAGTATTACTTTAGGATCTATAATTGTTAAAAATAGTTGTTACATTTTTGACAGAAATAGAGAGAACATCTTTATTACATCCAAATCAGTTACCTTTTTCACTCTGTTGACCCAAATGACACTTATGGAGGAAAAACACTATATATACGACGTCAAAATAAACACACTAATCCTCTATATTGGTCTTCTAAAATTGTTTGATTACCAGATGACCAAGAAATGGTCAACGACTTATATTGTAGACCAAACGTCATGAAATAATTCTTGAATTTAATTAGTTCGTCCAATGTTGTTAATTATTATACATGTACGTACATGTATACAGCTAAATAACGCCTATAAATTGTAATTATTGAACAAGGTCACAATGCAAACTGAAAGATGGTCCGGTGCTTTGCGGTTTTGTCACTGACGATCTTGTGTTTGAAACCGAATTTCAATTACTGCTTCAGTTATCCCTATCTGAAGCAACATCGAATGATCAAAGGAGCTGCACCAAGATAGACACAACGATAGTATTGTGAAAGGTAACAAAGAAGTGATATTACAGTACCAGGTTGTTTTAATCTATGGATAATCTAAAATCTAGTCACCAGATGGACATATTCACAAGCTTAATCATCTTGACACAAATATCAGACAAAGAATCTACATTTACTTTTATGACAAACAACTGACTTATTTTACATACTGTTTAATAAAATTGACAGTGCTTATTGTACAATCTGGCAGGTTTTTTTTCTCATGTACCAACATTGATTTCTCTATAGAACTTGGGGACATTACACAACAAGAATAAACTGTTTGTATATAGCAACATACCGTTATATTATATATAACAATTTGTTTGGTATAATGTCCACTTTCACTTTTTTTCATACGTTAACGTTTATTCAATGAAAGCACCAGAAAAACAAAACAAAATGGCTGTGCTTACGAATTGTGTCACCGATGCGTCATGATACGCTCATGTTTCGCGAATATCTGGTGCCATTACTGCTTTGGTTGTTTTTTGTGAGTATATGCCATCTTGTCGTTGTCGTAATGTCCCTGTGACTGCCGTGTGTAGAAACACGCAATTTGTCTATGTGACTGGTATTGTGGTTTAGATACATGTATAGAGATTCAATTTTTATCAGACTCAATTAATATAGACCCTTTTTTTCTCTGGTATACTAACGCTTCAGTGACGGAGATATATAATCAATTATTAATGTAATTAAGTATATGTTTATACATTAATATTTTAAATTGTAATATACTACAAACATCAAAATCTGTAACCGTTCAGCCAAAGTCGTATAAATAGGTCTTGTCATACGGCAAAGTCGAAAGGACGTTATGAAAAAGTTGAGTTAGCATGCACTAAAGAATCCCAGTCAAGTATGATAATGTATCTGGTATCGTCTGTGTCAATGACGTGTCATACCCTCTAATTGTCTACCATTAAATACCCAGAGACCAACAATGCTATAACCCTGAATAAACAATGTCTGAGCCAGAAAGACACGACATTGTTTAAAATTGGCATATAAGGAAATTTACTGTTGGGAAAGGAAGTAATCTCTTTATCGTCCAGACTGCAATTTTGAATAATTATATAAAACAGATTTAATATCTAGTCTACTTTCGTTTACTTTCACTCGTCTCTGGTGAGAAGGTAATCTGTTCTGCTATTGTTAAAAGATATAAGAACACCAATATAGAGAACAATATAATTAAATTGTTTAACAGCTTCCTGTTGTACAAAATACAATAGCAAGAATATTATTATAGTTTTACCGCTGAGATGTCAGGAAAAACATGCATGAACAAACTTTGCGTTCCTATTGTGGTCACTTGGCACTAATGACGCCACTGATCTCTTATGGCGGCTGCTTACGGAGATTGCCGGAAATTATTAAATGCAGCTGCATTGCATGCTGCATTTTAATAGGCCTATGTTTCTTTTGTTTCCAGTCAAACAAATTATTACATTAATTAATGTATAATGATAAATAACCAATTAGATACTTTGCATTTGACCATTCATATGAGGTGATAATCCACTGCTTATCAAGTAAAGTTATAGCCCTACTGTTACAGTAGTATAGCTAGTTACAGCATAAATGATTTCACTCTTATGACTAAAACTATTTATTATCTACAATAGCGACCCGTGTAATATGGGCGAGTTGACAAGTTAGTGTCACCAAATATCTCCCGCGTTGTAATTCACCAACAACATGATATGCCAGCAAGAACAAAAGAAAATAATGAAACGTCCACGGTATAATTAGCATAAAAATGTTTGATTTATGTTGACGCCAAATAACGCCCCTAACGTCGACGTCCTTCATTAGAACGACAGGGTAGCCATTTCTCGAGCGATCGCGCCAATTCTCGCGTGAGTACCGTGGAGACGAGATGCTGGGCTTATTATGTCGCCGTTACCATTGTGAACTCCCTAGCTGAGAACTTAAGAATATGGCCAATCTCTGACAGAAATGAAACATTTCTCGCGAGACGAAGGTGTCAAAACACTGTCAAACTTACGAATACGATTTAGCAATTCCTTGCAGACACTTGGGAATATTTCTCATAACGCACACTTGCATCCAAACCACATTGAGACCATCTTGAGGGCGAAGGCTAATAAGTCTATTATTGGTGGTTTCCTAACGTATTAATCTTCAAAGGTTATTTAAAACAAAATACAGCTACACAAGACATGAAGTTATATGTCTGTACTCAATACAGAACACAACAGATAATTATAACAGTTGAAAATTAACAGACTCGTCTTTACAGACAAGATATCAAATGTAGGCCCCTATATACATGTGTATATATATGCATGTACAATAAAGCAATTTGTGAATTGCATATGTTTTGGGTACCGATAAATTGTTTTGTTCTGCATGTTAAACAGAATTCTAGGATTGCACTATAATTATATTACTGCTTTGCTATTTTACACAATTTTGGTTTCAACGGTATTTCACATCAATTATCATTATTCATAGAATACTGTACAAATACGTGTCTAATATGATGGGATCTTTCAGTCTAATTGTTATCCCATTACGTGTATTTACATGCCATGCAATTAAGCCAGTTCTCTGTGACATCCGAACGTATGATCTTAACTCGAACTTTCTAATGTAAACCCTGCCTGTCACAAACCTCGTATATTTAGTTTGGTGCAACACATAGGTTAATCACTAAAGCCAACCATTATTATACCCAAAAAAAGTGTGTAGTAAACAAAAAGACAATTTAGTCCAATTTAAAATATATAGAACATATATGATTTGTGTCTTAAATTGGAATTAATTATATAAACATGTTGATGTACATAATCATTATCAAGTGTATTTTTTATAGTTCCTTACAAAATCGACATCCATTGTTACACACTTTGTATGTACACTGGGTAAGGTGTTCAATAGGCGACGACGCTGTTTCTTTGTGCTAGAAAATTATGATATTCCTTGGCTTGGAATTACCGTGACGCCGTTCATCTGACAGCTAAAGTAGACGGAAATGCAGACAACGGTTACTCGCGAAACACTCCCACTTTCGCCGGACAGTTTGACAGAATTTATTTCCTGAAAAATATTGCGTTCAAAGAAGACGCATTAGAAAAGAAAATTATGCCACGCTCTCTAATAAATCTAAAATTATAACGACTTGTTATAGATTTGTGAGATAAAACCCGTAAAATTTTACATACTTTGGACAAAATGCATGTACAACACAAATGAATATCGTTGTTGGTCCTTTACACGTAAAGTTGTGCGGAAAACCAAGGTAATTACTTACTAATTTTCTTCCGTTTTGCTGCATTGTGTTGGTGCAGGTCGCACTTTATACAGCCGTGAAATGGTAAAAGCAAATTTAGAATAAAAAAAAAGACAAAAAATTACAAAAATTACATCCAATGTTGTCAGATGTGTAATAAGCAACACTTTACGGTAGATAACACAACACATTGTGATTATCACAATAATATGCGACGCTAAAACGGTGCATAGCCTACTTGCACTAAAACACTAACTAAAACATATCAATATCCATCTGTTTATGCATGATATATTATGTTACAAAACTATTTAAATCCATTTAGGAAAACAACATACTTGAATCAGCACTCCTGAATTATATTAAAAACTGTTTAAATATTTGTAACACAAAATACCTACAGTATTAACATTGTGGGAATTTTGGACTGGACTAGACTAGAGAGTCAGTGATGGAGAAACATATCCCAAGATACTTTATTATTATTAATTTACCAAATATAAACTTGAGAGTAAAACTATTGAACTATTTCAAATAACGTCAATGTCATCGTCAACTATTTGCTGCAATATTTATACCCAAACATATCATGCCGGGCGCCGACACGTCAACTGCCCATTGTATTTAATAAATATTTATTGCTTCAGCACAACAACACTGCTAAGTCTGCTTGCATCAAGCTTCGTCGTCAAGGGTCGGCGCAAATGAAAACCCTTTCCCTGATACATACGCATTTAAATAGATGCTTGGAAATAAATTTACTTCCGTTCTATGTGAAAGAAGCGAATACGACAAAATGTTCTTTTGTCACGCAAGAAAACCTTTAGTGCCGTGTATTCATGATGGCTTCTTGTAGGAATCCATGTATTCATGGTGCTTTCTCGTAGGAATCCAGTATACAGAGACGTGTTGCGGTCATCAAAACTTGGGCCTTGATTACTAAGGTAGTTTTAGCTATGATAAACAGGACTACTTTACAGAATCTGATTTGGTGTTTTGAATAAATTAAGGCACATACTGTATATATAGCATACATATTAACAATAAAACTTTGCTTTGATGTCAGGTATACTGCTCATGTTGTAACTCTAATATTAACTCTTTCAATCTTGTTACAAAAGTTTAATCAAACCATCCTTCTATCCATCAACCCAAAAACCACCGACCCATCCATCCATCCATCCATCCATCCATCCATCCATCCATCCATCCACCCACCCATCAATCCACCTAGTCATTCATTCATTCATTAATTCATCCATCCATCCATCCATCCATTCCTTCATCGATCCATCCATCCATTTATCCATCCAGTCATCTATCCTTACATCCTAAAACGCACCACAAGCGTCGTCCAGCCGTGCGTTTGAGCATACATTAACGCGTTCATTCACTCATTGATTTCATATTGAATCACACTGTACTGTAAAATAACATCGTTTACCTCTGTGGGGAATACTGCTCGATAGAAGAGATAAATGGTCGACTTTCCTTGGTTATTAAAACTTAAACTTGACGATCACTCGCAGGTCGTGGATTAGATATTGACAACCGACGAAGAAGACCGGTAGACGTCGTGCCACTTTTAGAAGCATTTGGGAATACTGAATGCAAATACATTCTTTGATTGTTATTTTAATATAAATCCATTTTAAAACTCAAAGTTCATTCAGACAGATGTACGTTACAGTTATTACGTGGTGCAATGAGATGATTTCATTAAAAATAGTTGCGTGTATGTGTGTGTGTGCGTGCGTGCGCGCGCGTGCGTGCGTGTGTGTGTGTGTGTGTGTGTGTGTGTGTGTGTGTGTGTGTGTGTGTGTGTGTGTGTGTGCATGTACCAGTCGATCATGTGAATCATCTATAGCCACACGTTTATTCAATTAGGTGAAACCATTGATTCGAGGTTTAGACAGACGGTTAGTTTACTAAAGTCTCACCTCATTACAACGAAAGTAAAATACAACAGCGATAAACTCACTTTAGATGATATCACCGGAGAAGAAAGATGTGATTGTTTTTCGCGAATACATGGTGTCATCATTGTTTAAACAGTGGTCCATGTGTGTATACCGCCACAGTTGTTTAAAATGCTCTCTGGAGATAATTATGGGTTTTGACATATTTTCATAGAGCAAATTTGAAATACCGACATAACCATTGTATTTTATCAGCGGTTTTAGTCATAGACCTTGATAATATACATAGGGATAATTCATTTCATTTTACCTAATATAGTCTGGTCAAATTTTAAAAACACTAATCGTCAACGTAATTTAGACGTTATGCAAATCGCTCATTGTTCACGGATACTAAGTTTTTTACATTAACCTTTAATTTCACTTTATATTTCTATATCAGTAAAAAGAGCCTAAGTAATGTACGTACATGTATATTAGAAGGTCCAACGCAGGAGAGATATATTTTGTGATTGCTCAACAGAGGCACAATGTCACACGTAGAGCGTGCGTGATACAATACTTTCAAGGGAGACAACTAAGAAAATAGCGCAGCTTCATAGGCTATATGAGTTACTGTTCTTGTTATTGACACACCTTACCGAGTTCATTATTTTTCACTTGTTTCTCACCCACAGGGAATCAGAATTCTAGTTAACTTGAAAACATCGAATTTTTTTATAGCCAATGATTAATGCTTGATTGCAGGGGGTTAAACGCTGAGTGGCGCATGGAGAATTCATCATTTTGAAATTTGATGTAAATTTCCACTTTATACAGTACAGTGAGATTTCAGATACAAAATCATCTTACTTGTTACTGTACACGCGTGTTTAATAATGTGAGAGAAGATGCTATTTTTTTTATGATAAGTATTAATTATGTAGCTAGTCGACTCACACCAATGTCCCACTACTGGTATAACAAAAGTCTTGGTATGTGATGTCCTCTCAGTGAGACAGTGCATAAGCAGCAGGGTTCCTCCCTCATACTAACACTAATTTCTGGCCTAGGCAGACAGTCTAGACAGCAGGGCACAGAACTGGCGTGCAGCGCTTGAACCTCAACTACAAATGAGCATGTAATTAACCCTGTAGTGCCCAAGTACTCAAGAATGTAATTGTAAATTCTGATACTGTTCTAAACAATGACATTTAGTGTAACTTGACACATGCCAAGTTGTTTTTTAATTTTTCAAAAAATTTTGAAGGTTATATTAAATGTTGCATGTCATGCTACAGTGGGAATTACATACCAATGTAGCAAATATGCTACATTTCATATAAACTCATTAAATGCTGTACTGGGACATACATATGCAATCAAAAGCAAATTAAATGTTTAAATAATGCTGTAAAATCAAATAAATGTAAGACGGTCTATAAAGATTGGTTAAAATTAATATTATCTCCCTTTTTAAAGTTGACCAATGTAGCATATTTGTTACATATAAAATTGCATGGGTATATCACACATTTTGTAGATATTTGTTTTAAACTAAGTGGTAAATTGTGAATGTATGCTTTAAGTGTCATCATTTATCATATCATCTTTATTCATTCCTACCTCAATACATAAAACTTCTAACGTTGAAATCAATACATTCGGTTGATACACAAGTCTTGCGGAGACTGCCATATTGGAAATATCAATGCAAACCAACAACTAAAGATAGCAACTTGTGCATTACCAAATTACATACAACTTAGGTAGCGAGTATCTGGTTGAGAAAGTTAGTAAATTTATATAATATATGTTGCTATTAAACATTTAGATTCGTGTAGCATATTAGCTACACCGGACACTAGAGGTTTAAGTTGTAACTAACCAGTCGACCATGCGCTCACTACCCTGAGACAAAGTCAAAGCAAATAATGCACCAGCAAAATTCAATCCAGAGTTGCCTCCCTTTAACTATATGCAATTTCACAGAATGGTAGGAATTACGTATAAACATGGAATCAACAAATAATAACAGCAAGTGATAACATACAATTTAATAACATATAATGTAACAAAATCAATATTCACAGAGAAGCTATGTGTAAAATAGAAACAGTACCAATCAAATATATTTAACATGTGCAATGTCTTAGTGAATAAGTACGTTTAGTTATTTTATTGATCTAGAAACCGGCCTCCACAGCGCGGTGGTTAAAGCCACGGACTACAGACTGGTAGGAACTAGGGCCTCCACGAGTCCTAAATATTGGACTCGAGTACTCGATGATCAAACCCGACCCGGACCCGAGTACCCGAC
>JAULBR010095491.1:0-11795 GCA_032355825.1 Melanodrymia aurantiaca
AACAGGATGCCTCCGTTTCCTGTTGCACACACAGCAATAATGTCTACTTATTTCTGCCTTGCTCTATTCTGCATAAAAAAAAATATTTTGTGTATTAAATGAAACATAAATGATCT
The DNA here is from genome assembly GCA_032355825.1 of Melanodrymia aurantiaca. Taxonomy (NCBI): domain Eukaryota; kingdom Metazoa; phylum Mollusca; class Gastropoda; order Neomphalida; family Peltospiridae; genus Melanodrymia; species Melanodrymia aurantiaca. Next base: position 117 of record JAULBR010095491.1, read on the forward strand.
AGATTGAAATTTTAAACTCTAAACAGTTGATTATAGGGCCTATCTATGTTTGTCTACGTGTGCTTTGTCAAGGCGTGTCTCAATGAGTCGCCTATTATACATATAGTATACGACACATATGGACAGGTGTTCTGCATGCAGTCCAGATAGGCGTGTATTAAAGGTAGTCCAAGGTTGAAGACGAGTGCCACAGTAGTTACACAACTAATAATTAATGCGCTTTCAAACATATTTCTGGCTAATGGAGCATTTTTAGTTATTAAAGTTAACATTTACTTACATTTTATTAATTGGAATAGCAATATTTGTATATACATGCGTTTGTAATAGCGTAGTCTATGGCCATTTGACGTCTGCCTACTATAATTTAGTAATATACTAATTATTTTTTACAAAAGTAGCCTACACATTAAGCTACTATAGCAATTTCGATGACCAGAACAGACAGGATATATACATGTACATTTGTACATTGATGATAATGTAACCAATAACATGTAAATAAATGTTAATTTTAATAATAATAATAATAATAATAATAATAAATGCTCTGTTAGCCAGAAATACAAATAGCATTATATGCGTTACAAGCGCGGTGGCACTCATCTTAAAACTGGGAAAGTCTGTACCTTTAATGATGCATGCAATACAATGTTAGTAGGCAAGGATCCGAGTGTTGCGCACTCCTTGCCGTTGAAGTTCTAGCCAATTCAATTTCACTCTTCAAGCTTTTGTTATGTACTGATGTCTTACGAATTGTATATATTTTAATTATAATGCTATGTCTTAGAATGCAGAGATGCTAATTCTAAACAAAGGAATGAGTTCATTCTAGTCACCTTTCCCGTCGTTCTGTATGTTGTAACGCGTGTTTTTATGTGGTGGGCTCGTGGCAATACAGTACCTGTTATTGTATCATACCCAAATCTATCATAACGATCTCATTGTGTAACATAAGAGATTTTCTGGCTGTTGTTATTGTTCAATAAACTGTGGGAAAACATAAGTACACATTGGGTTGTGTTTTATCGACACTAGACACGTGATAGTAGGCTTATCCATAACTTGGCGCGAAATGAACGTTGAAATATTAATACAATATAAAGGTATTTTATCGAGATGAATACTACTCAGATATGTTTTCGAGTTTCCAGGTGCCAATATTCCAGTGAAATGTATACCGAATGGTACCAATATAATGTATGCCTGGTTGCCCAGCTGCAATATTCTAGTGTATTATTAGATCATTCTCCATGCCGCCATTGGCAATATTCCAGTTAATTATAAACCGATATATCAGCCATGTTAGTTACGGAATTGTTCATGGAGACTATTCCAGTGGAATTTACCTATTGTATAAGTTGCTATAGTTATAGTTGTCCAGCGACAATACTTATTCCATGGAAATGTACTCGGTATCACTTTCTTGTTGCTGCCAAGAGGCAATATGCTCGTTATAGTTACACGATGGCAATATTCCATGATTTCAATATCAGTCTTTGTTATATTATTGAATCAGACTGGAAAAGAAGTTCAATTTGTGGATTATTATCAACAGATAACTTTCCATTGATTTGCAAAACTAGTTAGAAGAAAAATCGAAACATAAAGTAGAATTATCTGTTTAGCACATTCAGACACTTATTTAGTGAGGCTCGTTCCAACCACCCAATATTATCGAAAAGAATTTGGATGATATAGTCCCCCGCCACACCTTGCCCCGACCCCATAGCCAAACTGTTCCCCAGAAAATGCTACATGGACCTGCCGTAGCAGTTTGTGTAAATGATACATACAATTACTGTTCAATTTTCCACAATATTGGCACATTATTTATTGAAACACAGGCACTTAAAAAATCATCCCACAGATAATTCCAAATACCGGACTGAGTCATACAGTCATCTGCGAATAGAGAATATCAATCATACAAGCCTCTGTACATAAATCGGGACGAGGCACGACTTCGTTATTTTCCTCTGTCGATTTCCTTTCTCTGTCGAGAAGCATTCCACATAGCACCATATGTCTACTTGTACACCATATGTCTACTTGTACACCATATGTCTACTTGTACACCATATGTCTACTTGTACACTCATCAAAACATTAGATATGTTTATTAAATTAAGATTTTAAGCAATTCCATGTTCTGGTTCGTGCCAACTTTCAAACATTTGCACGGAGGGGATACATGTGCTCAAAATCTGGGCTTTTTACACCCCAACCATGTGTCAATGCAAACTTTCAGTGAACCTCCACTAGTAAGCTCTCTGTATGCGATAACTAACACCCTCACCCCTTTGGAGAATAAACACGTTATGGATGCCTTATTGTAGACACTGAAGAAGTAGAATATTTCATCAAACATATGATCATATGTTTGATGAAATATCCTACTTCTTCACGTCATTAAAACAAGAAATAGATGTGCTAATGGGTGCCACCAGTGGGACAGGACATGCTCATCTTTTGCAAACACGTGGCTCCACGTGTGCAGTACATGCAATCACGAGTTTGCACATTTTTTAAGTGTAAAAACGAAATATTTTTGGAAAGGCAGCTGAAGATCATATGATCGGCTGATAAGGCATACGTGACAATGTGGTATCATCGCAATCTCTTACTTGCTCACATAAGCTTATCACAAGCATCATTCCCATATATTGAAGTGTGTAGTAGTTATAAGAAAAACATAATAAAAGAGAGAAAAATTTACAATTTATGTATCATAATGATAAACAAATCTGAAAGATATATGTAATATACAAATGCTGAAAATAAATTCGGTCAGAAGCTGCGGTTTATGAAAATGATGCATGTAATTGCAATTCACTTTTTCACAATCTTTTATGGTACTATTAAAAAAGTTACATTATTTGACACACCGGCACTGGACATTGTCTGATATAAATTGAGTCTTTTCTTTAAAGATTATAATTAATATTAAGAATAGAAGACTGTTAAAATGAGTTTGAGCTATGATTTGACACTACATGTATATCACTGTAAAAATAATGCCAGCATCAATATAAACTTATTAAATCTTAAAATAAATCACTAACTGATATATGCAGCTTCTCAGAACAATAATTTAAAATAAACATTTAAAGAAATTAATTGAAATGCTTTAATGGAACATACGGCAAATAATTATTGTAACTGAAACTATGATATCATTGTTACTATTGGACATTTTCCAAAATACACAATTCACAGATTTGTCTTTTGAATCTACAGATGTGGATCATAAATTGAGGAATGATGGGAGGGTAGAAATAGTAGTTGGCATTTTGAAAATATATAAATTACAATATACTATAGAAATATTTGTCTCAATATTTGCAAATATTGATTTAGTAGGGTAGGGGTTGGGTGAGATGAAGATCCATACCAAAAGTGCATTAAATTCTAATAAATTTAGACACATGTACATCTATACAGTTAATGTGATCTTCATACATCTTGGCAATACATTAACATCAAAATATACATTGCATAAAAAACACAAGTCATTAGTTAACTAAAACTTCATTAATACATGTGGTCACTTCGGCTCAGTATTGTTTTTGGAATATCTACTTTGGATTTTAATGTATCTACATCGGACAAGTCTTTGTTTTTCATGTCTTCCCACTCCCGTTCATCTCGCTCTTCCTGGATGCTTTTCTTCTTGTATTGCTGCTCCTTACCATTCCGTATCACTCCTTCTAGGTTATATCCAATAGCACCTATTACCACAGCAACAGGAAACGTGATGTACACAGCATATGTTCTAGCAAACCCCATTATAAGAGGCCACATGGTAAGATTGTATTTCAGTTGTCACAGGCCACACAAATAACACAAGCATCCTGCAAAATAAGCAAAATAATACTTTACTGAAGGTTACTACATAGTTGATTCTTAGTGCAAAGCATTAGGTAATAACAAAAATGAAAAACAAAACTATATATACAATGTACATGTATTTCAAAATGGAAGTTGCACAAGCCAGTGTTCAATGGATATTTTCACAAAGCATTGACAGCTTGCAAAGTGTAAGAACACTGTTTCAGTCATGGGTGGGGCCACTGGTCCTGAGCTACATCACAGTAACATGTATGTATGACTGCCTTTTCATTGCACTCAATGCAAACATGACTGGGTACCCAACAAGATATAATTGATTTTTTGGCAATAGATAAAAAGACACACTTGTATCACCATCCTAATTAATAAATAAATGTTCCAGTTTAATATTAGGTCAATCCTGGAGACATGATCATTCTTTAATCATCACGCAAGTTGGTTGCTTTCACCAAATTGTTAAAAAGGTATACATGTACATTGTACACAGATACAGCATTTTGAATATAAACGGCCAATATTATAGTATGGCTTATTACTCTATTAGACACCCATTCTCCGCCTCTATTTCGTTAGTTGTCAAACTACAATACATGTGAATGTCTAACGTAAAGTTTACACAAAAATCATGTAGCTCAAGTATCTCGACTTATGAGGATACTTCTTCAAACACCTTCCCACCAGTTCACTTATTGTTAATATAATTATTATTATATGCTACAGTGATGGTTTTAGCATTCTGTCCTGGACAGGCAATCCAGCCTCCTGGATTGCGTACCCAGGACAGTGTGTTTGCACCTCAATTGGATATAGGCACATACATTTTATATTAAGTAAATACGTACAGTTTTAGCAATATGTCCTGAACATGCACACCAGCTGCCTTGACCATCTTACCATAAAGTTCATTTGTTTACGACACCACTGGAACACTTTGATTATAAATCAGCATTATTGGATCCATGTCAAATGAATGGTTATATTGATACTTAAATCGTTACAAAAGTCCATCGTCTGCAAACAAAATGGTGGGTTTTTCTGAAAATGTTTTGTGTGTATTTGCCAAAAGTTATTTAATTTGCACACAAAAATAGGACTTTTTTTAATTTTCAAAACATACTACAAATGTTGTGACATGAAGTATAGACCCAGGTTGTTAGTCTGAGTTTTCTCAAACTACCTTGAGCAATGCTAAGCAGTCATTCTGGGTTGGAACTGGTAACACAGATTAATAATCTCTTGATTCAATGACTATGTTGTCTATCTAACTCTTAACAGGTATCTCAACCTCCACTAGGATCCTCTGTGTTAAAGGCAAGTCCTCTACCGATTGAGCTAAAGGGAAGTTCCCTCTTTATACAAACATTGGTTAAATTCCCTCTCTCTTGATTGCAAGTGAAGCTACGTCCCGAAGCTGTGAGGCACAGGCAGTTGAACTGCTACAGGTTTTGACCGGGTTTTAATTATTCTTCATACCCAGTCCCTACGTCGGCTCCAAATTGTCACAGGTATCTCAACCTCCACTGGAGAGGTGCGAACCAGGATCCTCTGTATGACAGGAAAGTGCTCTACCGATTGAGCTAAAGGGAAGTTCACATATCGCTTATCCTTTGAAGTTCACTCATATGTCATGATGAACCAAAGGACATGAAAGGTTACAACAATTGAACAAAACGGGGTAAGTAGTACTAGTAGAACTTAAACTCGCATAGGCCCACAGTTTTAATCGAAAGAAAATTCCTAAAAATTAATTCAACTTACCAACTTAGAATAACTAAGAATATTCTTTAACGTTAGCTAAATTAGTTATGTTACAGCATTCGTACATAGTAAATGTGATTGCAAAATATATTTGAAGGACATTAACAGAAAGGGATTTAACTCTAATTATTGTCCTGTTTACTGGATCGTTCCCCACGTGTGTTTTGTTTTATTCACTATAATAATACACGAAAGTAGCGAATAAACTAATCGTGATCAGTCTATAAGCCGTTTGTACCCTAACAGATTTGTCAGTACATTCATTTGACCCTGTTTATGCTAAAAGAAAGTAACGTAGGCCTACATTCATTTGACCCTGTTTATACTAAAATAACTTTTAAACAAGATAACATTCTTTGGTTTTGGTTGCACAAAAGAATCGAAATTTTGTTTTGGGTTTGAGTGTGTTCGTTTTCGTTTAATACTTAGCACCTTCCAACTCAAGAAAATTAATGTCCAGTAGCCAACGTGTTAAATCTGCTACGGTAAACCACCGATAGTCTACATCCAGGCGCGGATACAGCAGGGTGCCGGGGGTGCACACCCCCCTTGTCGAGTCCAAGTGCCCTTTTAAAAAAAAAATTTTTTAAAAAACCAACGTAAATAAAACGTATCGGTTATTGCTGGAAAACGCGCATGAGGGGTCCTTTGCCTTTCATGGTCCCGGTAGGCTAAGTATATTTATGTATGTGCCCTTTTTTCCCAGCACCCCACCCCTTTATCAAAATCCTGCATCCGCCCCTGAAATCTATACGTTTTTTAAACAATATTTACCGGTATTCAAAATAATGAATGGATTGGTAAACAGGCGACATGCCTATAGATGTGAATATCATGGAAATAGAATTGAATTGAATTGAATACCTCTCCACCAGATAAATTACAAACCCGGTGTAATATAAAGTACACATTAAACAATAAGTACAATAAATAAAATTACAAAGTAGGCCTATACATGTATAACGTTTTCATTACAGCCATTATATAATCTAGAAACACTGTGTTGGCCATTAAAAAATCTATACGTCGTCAAATCGTAAACTAGGGTTTTTTCATTTTAATATAGAATCACATTTGACATGCTCGAAATTAATGTCTATTGCAGAACTTTATGTAGAGGATATTAAACGATCTACCCTGTATTATCAAGTTTAAGTCCCAAGCGAAATAATTGATATTTGTCACGAGCTTTAATAGCGATTATAAACGTACGTCTTTTCGATTATTTTACACAATTATAATATGTTCTAATACATATATTTTTTGTAAGCCAAAACACCATTCCTTCCATAATCAGAAGATATTATTGAAGATTAGGCCTATACCAATTTAAATTCATGCTTGAATTTTAATAATACTGTATTGCTATATATGAATGGGTACCGTACATTTAACTTTGCCCGACAAACAAAAGTCGGATGGTGATGAAAATAATCAGGCTCGGTGGTCGTGAAAGTGGGTTGGATCTCCTAGAGGCGTGTTATTTTGGTTCTAAATTATAACGTGACAAATTCAGTCTAGAAAAAAGAGCCGCTGGGTAGTAGTTTGAAGCAATACATAAAAATGGACTTAAAAAAATGAGACCAACATTATTGCCATCAAATAATGAAATCTATTACAATAAATCCATATTAATATGTCACATTTGCGTTTCAGATTATGTTTACATTTTGATACTAATGTCGAATAAAGTAGCTCCGCTTGCGTATGTCACGTCACCTGTTGCTTCCTTTTTGGTTCTAGTCATGTGCCAAAACTGGCGAAATGAAACTATGTCTCAGTCGGATTATTTTATGTATAAGTATTTATTGCCAACACAAAAAGAAAACGTAAATAGATATGCATAATGGAGTTTCCCTCCTTGGCTGACGGAATACATGGTCATAAAAAATCGTCAACAAGTGCATCATTCGATTCAATATTTCAATCGCACATGATCAGTAGTATTTCTGATGACGATGAATTTGAATTGGAAAATCAATCAACATTATCTACAAAGATTGATGAAAAGAAATACCTTTATCCAAAGAAAGAGTTTGTTGATTATTTAAGACCAGAAGAAGTTAGATGGTTTTACAAGCAAGAAGGTGAAAAACCATGGAGGCCTTTTATAGGTTATGACTCGTTGAGAATAGAATGTCGACATAGAGCCACAGCATTTGAAGAAAATGGTGACATTGATGCTAATGAAAAAATCTTAGTCCGTGGTGGACTGTATGATGTTGATGTTGCCAACAAGACCTGCTTTCCTATATACTGGACAGGTACCATTGGGGTCTATTAGTCTGATACATGTAGATATTTCCTTAGACTGTGACACTGTCACTGTTAAAGTGCTGTGCGAATCGGTGCAGTAGGTTCGAATCCCACTTATGCACATAAGTGTTTGTGGACACGGGTTATGTCCTGTTCCAACCAGTGATCCATGACTGGTAGACCTATCAAAGGCCATAGTGTGTGCTATTCTGTCATTGGGACGTTATTTGAAGAAGAGTAGCATAACCGGCAGCGGGTTTCGACTGCAACCAAGTGTCAATTCAACCGTGTGTTTGACATCCAATAACTGATGATTAATAATCAATGTGTATTCTAGTGGTGTCGGTAAACAAGCAAACATTATAAGTGTTTCTTTCATTTATATCAGCTGTTAGTTTGAGAAAATGTAAGAAAATGGAAGCTGTATGACCAGATTGTCATCTTAGCGATTTAGTGACAACATGTATGGACACACCACTTTCAGTTGCACAGTCTGTAAAAATTAACCTTTAATTGCTAACAAATTCATTCAAATCACTGTAAGCCACCATTTTTGTTGATTATGTGATGCAAAAAAACCAGCAAATAATTATCCATCGATATTCATATCTGACAACTCGGTCATCCAGCATTTGCAATCCAGAATGTTTCCTAAGTATAAATGACACGTCATTTCCGCCCTTGATGTATTAGAAACCACAGGAAATACGATTTAGTATAGTAAAGCAAGTGCGGATGGCGAGATATCTCGCCTACAGGATGGAATCACCTGTGTGACGTCGGCCAGATAACTCGCTTACAGTACTGAGCATGTTAATTACAGTCTGACACTTGATCATGGATTTTTCATTTAATACTTAAACAATATGTACGTTTAGATATCCATCAATTTGTTATAGTAATAGTTACATGAAGTGATGAACTTTTCTTCTATTTCAAATTTGCTTCCATTAAGGAATTGAAATGACCAAGCACTTATCTATTTTTGTTTACATTCTGTAAATTCCACCTAGAGCAGTGGCTGCATTTGAAAATTTGCGATTGGTCATTTTATGGTATATGTAGTACAGTGTACATGTATAAAATAAACATTTTATCAATGATTTATCAAAAGTTTGGGGCACCATATAGTGTATGTATTAGGCGAAGGGTGGTTATTTGCAATTGTTTATCATCTGCATGTTTTACATTTTATTACGGTAGTTATTATATACAATGTTAACATATATATATATGTCTTACATGTGTATTATCATTTCAGGTGATATATCAAAGATTATGCGTGGTATTTGGTTCCATGATGGCAGTTGGCAACCAGTTGAGGACGGCTATGCTTCTCAAATTGAGACTGAACATTTGGCTACATTTATGGGACAGCGACTTGATGAAACTCCCGTCTCACCTACAAAGGGATTGAAGCCAAGTATGCATCCACCAGACCCTGCCCTTAAATTTGTTTGAGGAGATTCATCTATACTTTTCTTAAATTCAGTTATAGTATGATCCATTTAAAATACTTGTATATATATACATGTATATAGAATACTAAACGACTAAAGGGGGATGGGCATATTTGATATACACTGTTTCGCTAGTTTTATAAATGTCTGTGAAGAACACAACTCCAAACTAATTCGAAAAAGAAATTAAATATTTTTTTTCACAAAGTTATACCAAAAAAATATTTGCACCTAGAATAAAAAAAGTCATATATGAGCTTTGATCAAAATTAGTTGAAAAATAAATCAGCATTCCAAGTCACAGGTTGAATATGGCAGACAATAAAATTGGAGGAAAACGCTAAAAAATGTGTTCATGAGTTCGAACTCCAAGAATAATAATGTCGTCCATTTTACATCTACTAGATGGATAACGGCTGACATTATCATTTATCTTATTTTGTACTACTATTACTAACTGACATTATTTGATTATAATATTTTGTATGCTTCTAGCTTAAGGTATCAACAATATATTATGACATAAATATCAATAAACATTTTTGGCAACTATGATCATCCACTTTAAGTGAAGAATTGGAAAATCTTCAGGAACATTCAGGATAGTCCAGAAATGAACATAATAGCCGATGCTGATGTTTGTAATTTGTACTTTCAGTTGTACACAAAATCAAGTTTCAAGATTTTCATGTTGACTGGAACTCCCCAAGTGAAGTTTTCCTATTTAGCGAGTCTGCATCATCGAAACTTATGCGACAAGTTACAAAGTCATTTGGGTGGCATACATGTACGTACAAATACAATCTATGCTTATTAAGTTCAATGCTAAGAAAGCCAAACAATATTTCTTTATAATTTTTATCAGGAAACGAATTATTAATCTACATTTTTGGGTTGGATGGGACAGTGAAACAATAATTCTTTGGATTGCATTCCAGTCATTCACTTGTATTAAAAAGTATTATTTTGTAAAATAAACTTAATAATATTGCAGGAAGAAGTACAGTAAAATGGGTATTACTTGTGGTGTAATTATTTGTGTTTTTATTGCTACGTTTTTATTTTGTCCATTAAAATTACAATCACAAATAATTACTATAGCAAAGATATTAATTAAAAACCCAACAATGGTAAAATTTTCAAGTTTATTTTGAAATGCGTAAAGTTACATATCGCGTGTCATAATTGTTTCGAAATCACAAAAGTTTTAACTACATATCTTACCGTTTTTACATTTAGTTTTTATGCAATATTTCTCCATTATCAAACATCTAAATGAATTAGTGATTCGTCAATGTTTGCTGCAAACTGTGCGTGTATTAATACATGTACGTGTTTAATTATTGCAGCTGGCACAGCGTTACACCGAGGTTACTACTGTGAGGGGCAGATGGACGACAAGCCTCCAGACATTACTCACATGGTCTTTGTTGTTCATGGGATCGGACAGAAGATGGAAATTGGTGGTATTGTCAAGTGTTGTAAAGAGTATGAACACATTTTTCTTTTTCCACGTTCAGTGTAACCTCGATTTAACATTAAAACATTATTACGTTCATATTTCTTCAAATGTGTAACCCCGATTTAACATTAAAACATTACGTTTATATTTCTTCAAATGTGCAACCGATAATCGCCATCACATGAAACCATGTGTGTGTGCTATCGCTCAATTGCAAAACACTTTTCACGGTTATGAATAAAGTTTAGCTGTTTAAAACAAACTAACTTTGCGATTACTACATATACATGTATGTGACGGCGTGAACATTATTGATCACTCTGTTGTAATTTCAAAATGGTTCCTGATTTATATTACACCGCAGGTAGTGAGACAATAATACAGACATGATCCACCGACCTTGATCATCATGGACTATATAATAAATTTTATCAATTACATAAAATAATTACAAAATCCATGCTATTTTGTACCAATTATAGTATTCTTTAAATAATGTCTGTTTTTCAGTTTAAGAGAAAGAGTTGATTATGTGAAGAAGAAGTACCATACGAACGAATGTCCTGATAAACGAGCCGAGTTTTTACCTGTTGAATGGCGATCGTCTCTCACTCTGGACGGAGGTAAGTGTAGCAACTTGTTGCTTCTTTCTAGGCCACTCGATGTGTCCCTTCTTTCAAACGGTGTCATTATACTGCATTTGAGTACCTATTCTAGCATAATCAACCCATAGAAAGGGGTGCTAGAAAAACCGTCTAGACGCTAATCCGCCCTTTTCATTGGTTGTTTGGTCTCGTTGCTCAGAAGGTAGACAGCCGTTGCTACCTTTTACGTCATAATTTTTCGTAGGCTGAACGAAGGAGTGACGTCACGACACCAAAGCGTTTTGGA
>JAULBR010095502.1:0-11793 GCA_032355825.1 Melanodrymia aurantiaca
TTACGTCCCTCGTGAAATAATTTTCATTTTAGTCACTCGCTAAAGCTCGTGACAAATGAAAATTATTTCACTTGGGATGTAAACTTGATACTACAGGGTAGCTCGTTTAATATCCTCTATATACTAAAGTTTAAACTACCAGGTAATTATGGGATATCATGTTAGCATCCTCTATGTTTTTGCAAACTTTATGCTCTGTCTAATATTTGAAATGTGTTGGTTTTTCAGTTGTTGGATTGCTTAAGCCTGCCCACTGTAATGCTGCTGTCTGCTGTGTTCTTCAGGGTCAAGTATCGTGTGACACACTTCGCTGGAGCCATTGTTTGTCTTTTAGGATCTGGTGGTCTAGTTGTAGCAGATATTTTATCAGGACGCAACTCAAATTCACAAGGTTTGATGAAAACGAAAATTGCATAAATGTGAACTGTAGAATTCATGTTATTTTGCAAATGCTGTGACATATGTGTGGGCTATCTATGACTGTTACCGTCTAAAAAGGTTTAAACTTGTTTGTGAAGAACTAAATATTTTATAATTTAATCACACTTGGTTTTGATAAGTTGTTTATAAGTTCTTAGTATATACTGATGTTTGTATGTTTAAACATGTCCTTGAATATTTGCTCATGTTGATTCTACAATGATGTATCCGTGTCAACTTTTTCAGGCTCGCAACAGTGGCTTGGTGATGTTTTCTGCATCATTGCATCTATTTTCTATGGTATATCCAATGTTGGTGAGGAATATGTTGTCAAACAGTATGCTAGGTCAGAGTTCCTCGGCATGATTGGACTCTTCGGCAGCTTCATAAGCGGAATTCAGTTGTACGTTGCAGAGTCTACGATATTATAAGTTGTGTAAGCATCATGAGGTGTAGATATATTTGTATGAATGCTCTGTATGCTCTAGAACCCTGAGCTGAAGTCTAGAGATACAAGAGTATACACAGGTGAATGGCACATACAAATCCATTTACACAAAAAGATGCTTATACAACAAATTTATCATGTCAACATGTTTAACTACATGTAGGTATGAGACATAACATCTCATAATTATACCCGGTATACAGTTTGTCCTGCATGATTTTCATGACGTCATCAGCATGTTATTTTACAATGTCATCAGCTGGTGAATATTGCAACTGTTCATTCTTTTCGTAATATTTGTTATGACTCTAAATTTGGTTGAAAAAAATATGCAAGTAGAAATTAGAATAGGCATAAAATTAGAATACAGATATTAAGAATCTACTGTTTTGAGATTTGATTCCGTATATCAAAGGTTATACCATCGCAAATGCCCCAATTTATTGGTTCTGTTAATACGGTACCAATAACAGAAATGTTTTGATGGTATACGTAACCACATATATACTTCACCAAATTGGAAAACACAGCAATGTTATCTCCTTAATAGTAAGAGATCAAACAATATTACATGTATATAATGGTGACATTATGAGTTCATTTACATAGTGTTAATTACTGTTTCAGTTTGTGGGAATAATACTATGCGTCAATGTTACTTGTATTTACAAATATATCCTTGTATGTTATTGTTTCAGTATGGTACTTGAAAAACATGAAGTGGAGAAAATAGACTTCACATCATATAAAATAGGTACGCAATTCTTTAGGCCCCTATGTGGTTTCAGAAATACTACCCTTGGTCAATTTGCTTCAGCATGAATACAATTCACATTATGGATGTTTACAATTTGGATCATTTAAAGCTATCATGATATATTATTATATTATCGATGTTCTTTTTCCCGAATACATTTATCCTGCTTTCACATTTTTTCCTACAAAAAAGGAACAGTAGATCATGGACAGACGTTTTTGCCAAAAATTAAACTAGAGTACGAGTAAAATGGTATATTTTATGTGAATAGTTGTTTTGAGCTATAATAATATAGAATGAGAAATAAACTGCTTGAATTTGTCATTTTAGTACTGCCATGGCTGGGGTTTCTTGCTTGTCAATTTCTCCTCTACACCACCATGACAATCATAATCAAATACACCAGCGCCACCACAGCAAACCTGTCCATGTTGTCAGCAGACTTTTATACCGTCATTCTCGGAATCTTCATATTTAAATATCAGGTAATATCCAGTTTTAGATTTTCATTGTGTATTCTCCATACACACATGCATGTACAAATAGATTCAGAGAATTGTTATTGAATATTATCTGCCATTTATCATTTGTTTGTAATTACAGCAAATAGAATTGGGATAAACTATCAGTTACCATATAAATTTTTGTTAGCCTTTTTCTAATAATCACTGAACAAAATATGCGGCATCATGGAAAATGACTAAAAGTGGAAAGTCATATACATGTAGTAAATTCTGTATATCTCAGGGTATTAGATTAAACTCAGAAAGATATTCCAAACATAATGAACATTGTGCAAATAAAAACAGCTTCCTATCTTATTTATAACATTGTGTTTAGAATGTGTTCACCTTGTATATTCGAGACATTTTACTTTTCAGTTTCATGTACTGTACTTCGTGGCATTCTTCTGTATCATTGGTGGAGTTGCACTGTACACTTTAAAATCTACACAAACCAGAAGAGAGAGATGACCTTGCTTGTTGAAACATTTATTATCATTTTATTTGTATCATTCTTTACAAGAAATATATACATGTAGTATGACCACTGAACAAATTGGAAAAGTTTATCATACAAACATTAATCTAAACACTTGATAAGTGTTTAGGAAATGTCTTTTTTAATTAACAAAATATCATATTTATCCTATTTATATTTTAAGCATCTTTGTATTTTAAATATTGAACTATGTATATATATATATACACAATTGTTTCTGTACATCTTATATTTATGTACTTTTTATGTACCAATCCATCTCAAGAAGTTGAATATGTTATTAAAGCCAATCTTGAACATTTAATTTGTTTTTGTACCAATATTAAATGAATGTGATATAGAACAAGATTGGTACGTTAAAATACACGCGATATATCGCGTCTCTGAACATGCCTCAGCTGCCTTTCTATGCAAAGAAAGATCAAAATAATATTTGAGTAAAGTTGATATTATTCATTGGTTTGTTACCAATTGTACGACAGAGTGGTTAAATACAATAAAACAACAAACCCATAAATATTTTGAATATTTATTGTATTTGAAACAAAATGAAGAATACTAATGTCTCCAATAGCAACAATTGTACATGTGTAAATGGTTTTACTATGTACAAGAGCTTTCCTACACAATTTAAAACCCAATAATTCATAATAAAACAATTCACAGAACAAATTGCATAATTGTTATTTCCAGAAAATAGCAATGATGGGATATCCTGTATTACTATGGTCATTGAAAATGTCAGTGCATATATAAATGATAGCCTGGATCTTATTGGGCTGGAATTGACATCCTTTCACCTAGTTGAGAGGTCTACTTCACTCAACGAAACAATCGACTCAAATGTTTTTCATATTGATTGTCGATACATTGTATGCATGTTACTATTAAAGGAATGAAAATACATCGATGAGAATTTACAGGGATGAATGCATTCGGTATCCAGTGTTTGTGACAAAATATCAGCACTGCAAGTAGTGAGATTTTAAATGCTTGTTTTCATAAAGACATTTTTAGTATTTGTAAATGGCTGCATATTTTGTATCTGCATGTGGGCAAGTTCTGTAATTGGACAAATTAACAATGATCTGCATTGCCATTTTATATAAAGTTTATAGACATGCTATATTATGCTCTAAACCACAAAAGAAAAACATTTGATTTTATGTTTGTTCATACACTGCCATGTTCATAAATATTTATTTGGAAAAGTAAAGAGATCATTGCTCGGATGGTGTATTCTGAAAGTTTATAGTATAAAAAACTTTCCCCTTTAAAAACATTCCGCATAGAAACTTTAAAAAATTAGAAACTATAATGTCTTGGCATAATAAGACACCAATTGTTCGTCAATCTAGAGGTATATAAAATTATTTACGATAGGCCTCTTCATTTATAGAAGAGTTGTTTTTACAAATCTGAAATTAACTGATGAACTAGATGTTAAAATTTAACTTCGTAAATTTGTTTTCCTATATTTGGCCTCCAACAAAAATACTGCTCTTTAAAAACATCATAATCCTGTTTGGCTTCGAAAAGGAAACACTTTTAAAAACATTGAAATCCTACTTGGCTTTGAATGTTGTTTTCACATGCATTTTTAGTTATCTCAAAACAAATTAAAACAAATAGGAACAATATATCCTGTGGAAATCCAATCTGAGATGATTAATTCGGTTAAATTCAATCTGTTTGGGTAAATGGCAAAATATTTACAATGCAAACAGTTGTGTTAACCACATAGACATAATAATAATCTTGCTAAAATGTTTTTTGTTTCAGCAATATGTTCTTTATTACATACACACTGCATAACATGTTTGCAATTTTTCAAATTTACATGATTAAGATATAAATAATTTGTTTAATTCTAACAAGCACCACAAAAAATTCACATATAAAACCCATTAAATTAGTGAAATAAAGCATAGGCTACTTTCTACTAAGATTAAAGGTATAAACAATGGCTTTTAATTAACGTGATAAAGATTGGGTTTTAATTAACGACACATTGGGTTGTACTTCACACAAAATGAATAAATCACTGGATGTACTCCACTTTAATGGAATAAACTATTAATTCTACTGCACACAACATAATGGAATGAATTATGGATTGTAATCCAATCAAACTAATGAATAAACTATGTAGTTATACTTTGGTGAAAAAATGACAATTTTACTCCACTCAAATTAATGGTACAAGTATATACAATCATTTCTACTCCACTCAAAATAGAATACACCATGTGTTTGAATTCACTGGATTTAAAGAAATACACCATGTAAACTACCACTCAATTTAATAAAATATACCATGAATCTACTCCAAGTATGTTAATGGAATAAACCACATGTTTACTCTACTCATAGGTTGTACTTAACTCAATTGTATGGAATTCAAATAATTATGCAAATGACAAACTCAAAGTTTTATAACAATCAAATAAGACATTTTTATAAAGTATGTCCACAATAAAGAAGTTACACATCATATCCATTTGTTGTGAGATAGTATGCATCACAAGGCCCAGAAAACAGATGTGTCAGCTTTGGTTATTGTAAAACGTTTTCCGTCAATTTCTTGTATTTCATTTCAACCATCTCCTGCACCAACAGACTTTGCTTTCATCGACTCTAAAGCTTTCTCTCTCAATTTTCTCTCAAGATCCTCTAAGACCTCTCCTTCACCACCTTCAGACATCTTTAGAAAAAGAAAATCTATTATTAATGCTTGTGTGTCTCATTTAGCATAAAACATTTCAATCAGTATCATGTTGCGTATTGTGATACAAATTACAATTTTTTAGGTTGCAACTGATGATTAAATATTTAATTAGGAAACATGATTGATTGTTTGATTGATTGATTGATTGCAGAGATCTTTTATGTGCACTTTCCCACAGATAGGATAGCACAAATCACAGGCTTTGATGGGCCATTCGTGGATCAGTGGTTAGTACGGTTAGTAACAGAATGGGTTCACAGAGGAGCATTGATCCTTCGACCCATCAAACCTCAGGTGGATGCCCATGTGCTGAGCTACATCCCATTCCCGCAAGTTCATGAGTACAAAGGAAATAGTTTTAAGTGATGCAAAATTTAATGACGAAAATATATTTTACTTTGTAAATCTAAAATCATATTTTTTCTTGTTTCAACTATTATTTTTTTCTAATTCAACAAAATGGGGTTCTTATAAAAAAAAGGTTTGTGTAATTTTTTTTTTTACCTCATCATCTTTTTCAGTTTTTTTGTGCTTGTGCTTCTTGTGCTTTTTGTGCTTCTTGTGTTTCTTATCCTTCTTCTTTTTTTTCTTTTTGGATCCTTGATCATCAGAACTCTGAAAACAAGTTTCCACAATATGACTTGAAGTGACACAACCCATACAAATCAACACGACGTGGATGTTTCTTCAAAGCTGTAATCGGTCCACGTTTGCAATTAAATTTTGTTGAGCCTTCTAAATTTTTATGAAGAAAACCAGATGTCCAAGTACTTAGGTGTCTTCAAACATAGACACAAAGCTGCTGGAGATAATATAATAGCAAAACTTCAACAACAACAAAATCCAATAATATTCTATAGATTCAAATTATCGCCAAAAAGTTTGTTTTTGTCATTTTCATGGAACTAAAATATGCAGCCCATTTTGACTACAACTCAACTTTCACAAACTTTCGACCTTGAAACAAGATCAGGAACAAAATATAAATATATCTTACCTCAGATTCATCGCCAGATGCCTCTTTTTCCAATTTAGCTTTCTTTTTAGGCGTTTCACCATTTTGTTGAGGACTGGAGATTCTCTCTTGTCGCCGAGATCCATCTGGCAATTCATCTTTTTTCACAGTAATCACCCTCCTGTATACATCATCTCGGTCTAGATCTCCACTTCCTCTCGCTGATCTTCGGTCAACATAAACGGTCTTGGAATAATTTTCAGATTCTGATGGATGTCGTCTCTTGATTCTAGAATCAGGACTATGTGAAGATTGAGATGGTCTTTTATCTTGATATGATGGTGAAATATTGTCTTCTTGAAACCTCCCTTGATGTTCTGGCGAGTTTTCTTGTGACCTATTTTGTGACTTGCCGTGGTAGTTGTTCTTATGAAACTGTGGTAGAGATGGTGATGAACTGCTATTGCGATGTGAACGTTTGGGAATAGATTTGCCATCTCTAGATGGAGAATTTGGATACTGCGAAAATGACTTTCGTGGAGGAGACGAAGAGGACATGGACCTCTGCCTTCTTTGTGAAGGAGAAAGTGGTACTCTTTTAACAACTCTAACTGGTGATCCCCTTTCAGCATTTTGTGCAGGGGATTCTGAAGATGATGAGGAACCTCCTCTGCGTCTTGCTTCTTGAACTGATGACACCTTTGGCCTCCGTTGAGCGGGCGATGCTGAAGTTCTCCGATGCCGACCAGGTGACGATGGAGAGGCCACCCTGATTTTGGAAGGCGACTGTGGATGGCGGTGCCTCAAAGGTGGCGAGTCAGGTGATCTTTGTCTAGGAGACCAGCGTCTTCTTGGCGGAGAAGGTGAAGTTCGTCTACGGTTTGCAGGAAATGGCGATCTTCTCCTTTGAGGCGATGGCGAGGGTCTCCTTCTAGGCGGTGGAGAATAGGAAGGACGGCGACGAGGCGGGGGAGACGTGCCCCACCTTCTAGCGGGCGGCGGGGACGGAGAACCTCTTCGCCGACGTGGAGAAGGGGATGCTCTTCGACGGTACGCTGGCGATACTGAAGATCGTCTTCTGGGTGGTGGGGGAGAAGGCGACATTCTTCTCCTACGAGGTGGTGACTGCCTTCGAAGATAAGGTGATGGTCTTTTTCTTACAGGTGAAGGAGATGACAGTCTTCGTGGATATTTACCAGCAGGAGCTTTGGGCGGAGTAGAATCTGAATCAGATGAAGAATCTGACGATGAAGACGATGGTTTTGTATTCGGTCTTTGTGCAGGAGATGCAGAACTAGATTTTCTGCGTCTTCTAATCGGAGGCGAAGCACCACGTCGTCTTACTGGAGATGGTGATCGCCTGTTTCTGACAGGAGAGGGTGACCGCTTGGCTCTGACAGGAGAGGGTGATCGTCTGGCTCGAACAGGAGAGGGAGAACGCCTGGCTCGGACAGGTGACGGTCTGGCTCTCCAAGGAGACTTTCTCACAAAAGGAGACATATTGCGTCTATGCGATGGTGAATTTGATACTGAACGTCTTGGAAATCTATTACTTCCCCTTGGAGCAGAGTCACTACGTCGTCTTCTAGATGAAAATCTACAAAAAGATAACAGTTTGTTTAACAACACCTCTGGCACACATTGATTATTAATCAGCTGTTATTGGATGTCAAATGTATGGTTATATCGACATTTGGTCTGAGAAAACCTGCTGCCGCCACATAAACTATTCTTCTTAGAATAACAGCAAGGGATCTTTTATACGCGCATTCCAAGACAGGAAAGCACACACCACAGCCTTTGATGGACCAGTCGTGTATCACTGGTTGAAACTGGAAATAACCCAACAGGTCCCCTGAGGAGGATCGATCTTTTGAGCCGCAGGTGGACGCTCTACTGCTGAGCTAAGTCAAGGTATAAATTTATTATTAGAACAAGGAAAACAGTTAACTAGCACAGTCCACTAAATTAATTTAATTTGCATGAACCGAAACAGACAACATGAGTTATATGACCATCATCATTAAGTATTCAATATTTTAAATATATTCATTGTTCTGCTATATTTATTGTCTTTAAATCATTTGTAATTCTGGGTGAAGAACATCCTTTTGTTATAAAAGTACTGAAAAACAATTAATTTAGTAAGCCAAATGAATAAATCCTGTTTTTAGTGGATCTAACCTTTTTATGATGGGCTGTTCTGGTGATCTGCGTCTTCTCATTGGAGAGAATCTATATCAAAAAGAAAACGGTACATTAGAGGTATTGAGTTGTTTAGTACTTAAATATTCTGTATATATCCTCGTACATAGCATAAAAATATTCTTTAAAAACAAGTCCACAAAATTCTAAAATATGTGTTTATTACAAAGAACATACAGTGAGTCTAATTCGTAATTGTAATCATATTGAAATGGATGGACAGACCTTTAAACATACCCTTAACATACTTAATCTAATATGTAATACAATGGACGTGTCTATTATATAAAAAATGTGGAACTTGTAAAGTTGCTGTTACAAACCAATTTGTTTTGTACAGGTAAATGAACACACAGGACAGATTATGTGCACATTATGAGAAAGCATGGTTGAATACTGTATATATAAAAAAATAAAATAAATCAATGATGGCGTTACATAGTGAATGCAAAAACCTCAAGAACAGTATAAGTTAATACAACAAAACAGAAAATTACTTCATATTTGTCGTTTTATGCATCAGCTAGTTTCTAGTCATAATATGTTATCAAGATAACATACACTTGTATTTATCTAAATTGATACAGTACAGAGGTTTTAAGGTTAAATATTGATACCTTCTTGGTGGTGAAGGTCGTCTTCTTGGTGAATTAGATCTACGTCTTCGGCGACCAAGTGATCCAGATCTTCTACGTCTCCTGGACTTGGCTATAAAAAAGAACAGCAATATTGGGGAATACATTCATACATAGTAGTTCCAACAATCCATTTGACTGCAACAATTGTCATTTTAATGTTTTAAAGATTCAAAATTAATATTACTGTAAAACCCTTAATTATCCATAATCGTCTAAATGTTGTTAATTACTATGTATAACACAAAGAGTGCACCACAGCCATTTATAAATGAATTTTGTTGAGGTATCACAGTTGATACATAACAGACATGTATAAATGCCAGAGGATCTACAGCAAACAGGAATTTTCAAGCTTGCCTATTCATTTAATCAACTGATGGCTGGTGAGACATTAATTCCCTATTTCATCGTAGAACAAAAGAGATTAAAAAACGCCAAAACCTACATGGTTCATCAGAGTCTGAACCAGAAGACGAATCAGCTTCTGCTGTGTCCATGTGTGTGCGATAATGTCGACGTTGTTGTACACCAAGTTTATCTGGAGAATTCTTGTCATCACTGTCATACTTTCCCTACAGCAATAAAGCAGTAAGCATTGAAAATACAATCTCAAGATGCAAATATAGCATCAATAATAAATACTATTTAATGTTTAAAAAACCCCAAATACAAACAAAATAATAATTTGATCCAATTGCTTACCTTGCCAGTACTAGATCCTGTTCTCTTCCGTTTTTGTCCAGCAGAGCTATTGGAACTGTCACTGTCTGAGCTAGAACTTGGTGAGCGCCTAAATCAGAGATACAAAAAATTATAATGAATTTTCTCTGCGAGATTTTGATAGAAGCATAAAGATAAAGTTGCTTTGTTTAACGACATCTCTGGACCACATTGATTATTAACTGCAGTTATATCGACACTTGGTCACAGAGGAAAGCCGCTGCCGCCACATAGGATACTTTTTTAATAAATTCTAAGAAGCAATGATAACAGTCATCATCAAGGACTCGTTTCATAGGTATTGCAGCTTTAAAAATTACCTCCATTAAAGTGTTTTAGTAGTTAGATGCACAAACATCACAATATAAAATAAAAAAGGAACAATATACAGAATAGGAATATTTCTACTAGAAATTGTCAAAATAATGATCAGCTTTATTGCGCTTTATTTTTACTTACCCATTAAATGCACACCCAGACATCTTAGTAGGATATTGAATTTTTTTGAAATAATGCTTTGAAACCTGAATAAAGGCGGTTTAGCTAAAAAAATAAACCGACAAAAAACATCCTATCATATTTTGTCTTGCATGTTAAGAAATCATGTAGATTTTTACCTTCTTCTGGACATTTTCTTCAAGATAGGACTTCGTCTTGATCTCATTGGTGATCTTCTGTCAGAACGTCTTCGAGGAGAACGGTATCTTTGTCGTGACCTCGATCTTCGCTTCGGAGAATATCGTCTTGGTGATCTTCGTCGATTTCTTGATCGTGATCTATTATAAGCAAACAATGAGCATGAGAGTAAATGGCAATTGAGCATGTGAGTCTTCACGGTTGATACAATGTATTGTTTCTAGGGAGTAATATAAAAATATTGTTTAGTAATATTTCTTTTCTGACAATACATATGCATAAACCCTTTGCAGACTGAGGCCACACAAACCCGCATTCAATAATGGACTACACTTGCTATTTTCTATCTTAACATAGTATGATTAGGGTACGAAGGGCAAGCAACCTGTATCCCAGGTAAAGTATAATCAGAAATGAAATATTAATAAAATACCTAAAACAAATGCCTTCAAATCTACTAATCTGAGAGCAGCGATTCTGCCAGTGTTAGTAAAAATCATATTTAGAACCCAAGTGTATCAAAATCTTTGTACCAGGTCCTGCCATTTAAAACTCTTAAGGACAGTAGATAACTCGATTACAGTAGCTAATTTCAAAGTTTTATGTGGCAATCATAGAAAGGTATCTGCTATAGCCGCACCTTTAAAAATTGTGGAATCTGTAGTTTGAAAAATTTTTGTTCCAAATTTTCTAGGTCTTGTCATGGCGTTGACTAACACTGTTCACAAATTCACAGGTCATAAAGTTTAGAATGTAATATTCTGTTTATTACCGTAGACTTGTGGTGCTAAATAAGCACTTGTTTACAAGCAAACGTTTCATTTCCGACGGTGAAGGGCTATCGCCAAGTTGGCAGCTAATGACATCATTATGAAATCAAGCCATGTGCCAATCAGAAAGAAATGTACTCTTATGACAACCAATAAAAAAAAGGGACTCTTATGACAGCCAATCGTTACACACTGCTAGGGCGACTAACGAAGAGGAGTAACGATAAATATGAACCTCGTTATGCTGAACCTCATAGGTAATAAAATTATGTAGGTGACAGGTAGCAAAAACAAGTCATAGACAGGTGTAACCAATTATTCCACAACCCAAGATTATCTTAGATGCTTCTTTTAGAATGGATCATGGTCCAAACAAACAATTTTTTTATTAAGATAAAATAAATACTGGCTGCTCAGTAAAGAAAACCCTATGGGCTGATTTCATATGTCTGGGTTATCGGTGGATTTTGTAAACCTATGGGTTAAACCTGGTTTAAACCGTGGGTGATCTCCA
>JAULBR010095513.1:0-11793 GCA_032355825.1 Melanodrymia aurantiaca
CAACATTCCGATGTTACAGGCGGGGTACAAGAGATCGCTCGCGCGGGGTATAAGGGTTTTGTCAAAGGCTAAGTAACTGGAATTCGAGTATTTTACATGAAGGCGAGATAATAGTTATTATTGTTTTGATACAAAATTGGTTTATTTTAACTGCTCTTGTTCCTGCACATTTGTTGACATCAACTATTATTGATTTTCACGTTGGAAGTTACAAACATGGTTTGTTTTCCCCACAGAACTGTCTGTGACTGTAGACTAGCAACAAGCAGACTTATTGTCTGTTTTATGGCGAATTAGCCACTCTTTTAAGAAACGACCGCATTGGGTCACATAAAAAATAAATTAGTTTTTCACCACGCGATAACAGTCTTCATTTTTTACTACAGTCTTCATTTTTTACTGGAATGTATTTTATAAATTATTATAAAATTACAAAAAGATCAAATTTGTTTATTTAGCGATACCACTGGAACACATTGGTTATTAATCAGCAGTTATATCGACACTTGGTCTCAGAAGAAACCTACTGCTGCAACAGAGGCTACTCTTTTTCAAATAACAGCAAGGGATCTTTTATGCACACAGACTACAGCCTTTGATGAACCAGTCATGGATCACTGGTTGGAATTGGAAATAAACTAATGGGTCCACTGAAGTGGACGCTATTGCACTGAGCTACGCCCCCTCCTGTAAAATTACAAAACATCTGTGTTTGTATCCTAAAGTTTGACAAATTCAAATTAAACATTTGTGTAAACAAATCAAAATATCAACTTTTAATTTGAACAAAACCTCTAAATATTTAGACTATGAACTTATTAAGTAGGTGGCACAAAAGTCTTGTTAAAATCACTGCTTTTTACACTGGCCCAAGAGTATGTAAAATTGCGATGTAGTTTTTACTCTGGAGGTTACTAATCAACAGTGTAAATTGTAATGTATTTCTTTGAAATTGTCGTGCTTCTATTGGTCTTACCTCACTGTTGATTGTTAATTTCATCGAATTCGCCACTAGAGTGCATGGCTCGAAATGTTAATATTTGCTCAGTTAATGGTGTTTTTCTACTTCATGCAAGCGCATATGAAAAGAGTGAATTCCAGATGAACTGTTGTGTTTTTGCAAGAACCGTGCAATTTGTTTTGTCATTTAGATTACTTGGAAGCAGAAATGAATTTGCATGATGGTGATATGAATTCATTCTGGTTTTGCTATATTGATGTCTGACAATGCACTTGTATAAAAGAATGTTTGCTTAATGACACCACTGGAACACATTGATTGTTAATCAGCAGTCTCTGTAGTGCAGTGTTTAATGCTCCAGACTTAAAACTGGTTAAAATGGTAACTTCGTTATTCAAATTCAGCAGAGTATCGTAAGTCTGTGGCATGTACGTTCATACTTGTCGATCTGCTGTTTAATATTTGTTGAAAACGATTAATGGTGATGAATAGTTCAAATTTGATAAATTATCATGTTTGAAAGTGAAATGTGTGCCAATTTCAAACGGCATTTACAAAATTTAATACCAAATGTTATTGCTCCAAATTCAATTGTCTGCAAATTATTATATCCAAAACCAAATCAAATCACATTTATGACTACTTTTTCATGACATTAACCTTTGTGATATTTGACTATGGTTCAGTAATTGATCATAAAGAATAATGTGTCGTAAAAAGAGCTAATTTGCACCGTACTATAATCACTTTACAAAGAGCTCTGTGGGCCGTCTGTGTTAAACTCTACAACACTGTAATTATAGCTCACATAAAAAAACACCCGAGTGATTTTACACTGGCACAGTTTGGCGACAATTATAAGATTAGCAGAAACATTAGTAGAAGTTTAATACTCATCTGATTATAATCGACTTCTACAAGTCTGGAGCGGGACATCACTCACCGCAAGAGTAACCCATTGGGTTATTTCCCATTCCAACCACTGATGCATGACTAGCATATCAATGTCTGTGGTGTATGCTATCACATTATCAATTATCGGTAATTTCGTTTGTGTTTTTGTTTTCTTACGATTCTGTTATTTTCCTTCTGACTACCGTCGGCGACTTAATATAAGTTGACAACGTCAAACTTGTCTCTGAATACTGAAGGTGACTTAAGACGCCATGCAGTACGATAAAACGCGTCCTCTGAAACCTCAATTACCAATCTTTAAAATGCGCTGTGGACGATGATCTTTGATAAAGTGTCGCAATTAAATAACTATCGATAATTATGTTTGAAAACATGAATTTTTATGTAATGGCGGAACGTCATGATGAATCTGTGTGACTGACACGTAATTTCAAAAGCAAAAATGATGCGAGTTGCATGGATCTACAGATATTTGACATCGTGACTCCGTACGAAGTATATCTTTGTAAATGGATGGAGTAAACGATCTTCATCACAGTAACAGAATTTGGTATCGTCAGAAGAGTAAATTTATGTAGATTAAC
Source organism: Melanodrymia aurantiaca (assembly GCA_032355825.1). Classification (NCBI taxonomy): domain Eukaryota; kingdom Metazoa; phylum Mollusca; class Gastropoda; order Neomphalida; family Peltospiridae; genus Melanodrymia; species Melanodrymia aurantiaca. Next base: position 2,461 of record JAULBR010095513.1, read on the forward strand.
ATACTCAGAGCCTCACTTTGGCTTGGTTGAGCAAAATAAGTTACAATAGTTTATGTTAATAAGAAAATGAGTATATTTTTGCTGGTTTTGGATGTAGTCTGAACAGGCATGCAAGAGGCTCGTATAAGGCAAACCCAAACCAAATATTTGTTCAACTCGTATCAGAGTAATAAGGATTAAATTAAATATAAAGGTACTTTGTGGTACTTTGTGGTACTTTGTGGTACTTTGTTCCATGTAGGTGAGAACAAATGCAGACCGGTTAACCCTCCCAGATTACGCCCGAGTCTCCAGGTATTTCATCATTCCTACTTTTCTCCTGGGAAATCACAATTCTCTAAGATTTTCCACATCATGATATGTAATCTGTCGAAGTATTGCGATTTGCCAAAGTAAGAATTGTGGGATATTGAGTTATAAAACGTCTCGTGTTACTTTTGTTGTCATTATTATGGCTGCAAAACGTACCTATTTTATGCAAAACTACTTGTATGTCTGTATTTCATTTGTAATACAAATCTCCTGGGTTTTTTGGGTCTAATTTCATGTTTTTTGGGGTCTTGTCTCCGGTTACACCAGGTCTGCGAATGTGCCAGTTTAGATGGTGTCGAGTTGTTATATTATCAACTAATATTTTGAAGTATAAAATCGATTTTGTTCAGACAGATTTGTGGATTAGACAGATTCGGGTTTAGACAGAGTGCACTATACTTGTCAAATTAGATATGTGTCAATGTATTGCCTGTCTCAGTTAAAGCCAATGCCTCAGCAATCACTAATAAGTTGCCATAGATTTGTAATTGACAATGCTGCAGTGTTGGCCCTTTTGGGAATTGTCATCACAATACACGTCTTGGCTGCATTCAAATGACCTGAGAATATATTTGAGTGGGCCTGGACGTTTGGCAGTATGACACGTGCACAACACTAGCAGTCTGTTCACATGCAGCTCTCCGCAGTCTTTATTAGTTAGCCTTTAATCCATCCTAATAGTCCGGCTTCAGCAGATTGCAAATGAAGTGATAGAAGAATCGGGCCTGGCAGAAATCAAATACTGGTCGTCTTGTTACTGAATAAGAATGAGAATTTGTAACTGTAGTACATGGATTGGCTCATGAAAACAGCACAGTTTTCAATTGAATGTGTGACTTTTAAAAGCACAATAAGCTGCCTTTTAATTCAACTCTGATTTGTACACGAGACACATCATTATTTTAATTCAAAACTGTTTTACCATATGTATATGTGTATATATAAATATACACAGTAGTTAAATGTTCATATTATCCATAAAATAGCAAAAATTTGGTAAGAGTAACCCAGCTTTTGTAAGAATAGCTCATTATTTGGTAAGAGTAGCCATCTTTGATAAAAAGCCATCTTTGGTAAAAGTATAGCGATCTTTGGTAAGAATAGCCCATCTTTGGTAATAGTATCTTACATGTATCTTTGGTAATAGTATCTTATCTTTGGTAAGAGTAGCCCATCTTTGGAAACAGTGACTAGTCCATATTTGGTAAAAGTAGCCATCTTTGGTAATACTACATGTACTACATGTACATGTACCTTATCTTTGGTTGGGGTAGCCCATTTTTGGAAAAAGTAGTCCATATTTGGTATTATAGTAGTCCATTTTTGGTAATAATAGCCAATCTTTGGTAAGATTAGCCCATCTTTGGAAAGAGAATCTCATATTTGATAAGAACACACCACCTATGGTAGGAATAGCTTCCTTTTAGTAAGAGAAGCCATCTTTGGTAATAGTAGCAGCCTAGAAGAAACATCAGTTGTTAATTTCAGAAGGTTTGATGGAGATCTCGTGTTCCAATAATCTGAGTGGTTCCCTATCATTTTTGTCACTTTATTCTCCATTTTTGTTCCTATAATAAGGTTCATCATACATGCCAACCCAGCTGTCAAATTTTTTGTCAGAAAGATTACGGTAATTGCAGTAGGACTGTTGTTTTTGATAACTGTATTATTTCAGTCTATGTACTCCACCCACACAAAGACAGAAAGTGACAGAGATTGTATGTGCACAGTTAAAATGACCTTTCTGCTATTTCAGGTTTCCAGCATGCTGCCCACTCTTGTTTTATTTCAGATTGAAACGTTTTTCTGTTTGACTTGATCTTGTGACAGCAGGATATGGTTTTTTCATTTCTAGGTCTTCATGACACAAATGCTTGACACGATTTAATCATCCATTTATTAGGATTCGCTGACTGATAAAATTGTGGATATTTCGTAATAAATCAAGCTATACTTGTCAAGTACTACAAAATGGCTTCTCATATTCTCTACAAGTATTTTTTATCGATTTGATAAAAATCGTTTAATTATTGTGTCTCACCAATATAAAGTAAAATGAACATTGATGAGTCGTGCTGTTATAGACATCACACTCAATTTGTTGTGATTGGAAGTATTCTTTGTATGTCTTCTTTGTTTCACAGACGCTGGGCATTACAAATATGTGTAATCACCAAAATCAGAATGACTTTTAAATTTGTTCTAGCATGCATGTAGAGATGAAGTTTATTTTTTCTAGCATGCATGCCAAAATGAGGAATTATTTTTTTCTAACATGCTTGCATAAATGGGGATTTTATTTTTTCTGCCATGCATGCAGAAATGAGTTTATGTTTATAGCATGCTTGCAGAAATGAATTTATTTTTCTCAGATGATATTCGTTATTGTCTTAAGTGAGCCAGCCATACTCAGGTGATATTCATTGTTGTCTGAAGTGAGCCAGACATAATACTCAGACAATATTGTCTAAAATAGGCTAAAACAACTATTTAATGGTTATAAATGCCTAACTCATTAATTATTTCATTTGCTGTCAGCTTAATGGACAAGAATATATTGAAGTTTTGTCCATTGCTAATGTCTGTTATGATATTTTATTCTATCATACTCAGCATGTTCTGAAAATGTATTCGATGATACACTCGATGCCTCACTATATAAAATGATTTGGACAGAGAATTTGTGCAATTTTCTCTTCCCATTATGTGGATGGCTATTGTATTTAGTGTGTAATCTCCAAGGATATATACAGATCCCCCAGTGAGCTCTGTAGCCCACCGACACTATCAGATGAACCATGTGTCTGTGTTTATTGATTTTCAGTTTACTCCAACTTACCTACGCCTCATCAAATAATGTTCTGCATTTCCCATCAATAACTAATACTGTTGCTCTTGATGTTTTATAGACAAAGAGTTAAAGAATTACTTTCATTGAGCGTTATGAATGCATTTGTTTTCAAGAGATCCTTTAAGGTCCAATAAGCTGATATCATGGACTCTTGGCTATAAAAATCCTTTTCCCTGTTTTATCGGCGAGTGATGGAAACCCATAGGTTATTTGTGTTACTCGTTTCACATTCACAGGTTATATTAACCAGAAGCTATCACCAGACTACTGCCAGTTTACCACCAGGTGACCATTGCACTGCTCGATAAACCTGCTGTAGAGTAAAAGATAGAGTTTGTTTGTTTAGCAACACCTCTGTCATAAATTGACACTTGGTCACAAAGGAAACCAGCTGGAAATTTTTAGACAAGCAAGTTGCGAAATAAAAAAGTTCTTTCCATTTATTTTTTGTTTTATGTGGAATTGCATGATACATAAAATAACTTGTTACTGTCTTAAGATATCGATTTTACTCGTACCAATTAACAGCAAAGACTCTTTTATGAGCACTTTCCAACAGACAGGATAGCAAGCATCACAGCCCTTGATGAACCAGTCGTGGATCACTGGTTGATATTGGAAAAGCCCAATCTGAGGAGGATCGATCTTTCGACCTCTCGAACCTCAGGCGGACACCCCTTGCGCTGAGCTACATCCAGCTCCTGACATTAAATAGCCGATGATTAATTAATTAAATAAATTTGCTCTAGTTGTATTGATAATGAACAAACTTTATCTAGATGTTTATGCAATAGGTTTAGTTTGCCATAGTCAGTCTATGGATCTTCCAAGAAGAATGGTTGTGAGAAAATAACATGTCTTGTCTGTGTGAAAAAAGAGAATTGCACAGAAACAAGAACCTCATGGATGTGCAGGTTTGAATAGTTCGTTTTTCACGGAAATTGCATAGTAAAAAAGCGTTTCAATCACCATGGTTATCGTCTTGGATTTCTCATGAAAAAACACCCCACTTAATTTCAATACCCTTTCTGCTCTATCCATCTTATATAATAACTGTCTGTTGGATAAGATGAACTAGAAATTGAATCAAGTTTAATCAGTTTTTTGTATATTTCTTTGGAGCTTCATTAAATTAAAGGCTCTCTTCTGAGTTTGAAGATGGATGCCACTGTAAGTGCACACTGAATGCTATTTGTAACATGTCTCTTGATAATAGAGCTTTTTTTTTTATCAACATTAACATTTACTTGTGTACGTACTCTGTAGCTATTCTATGTCATGTCCCATTCCCTTGCCTTACCATAACCGGGGAAAAGGTTTGGTACACATATTTTGAGATAACAGATATGCTGGTAACGAAGGGAAGCCCTTACAAGTTACAGGGAATTTAAGCCTACATAAATGTCAATGTGTGTTGACAATCCAAACAATGTGTTTATGCTATGTACATTGTACTGTCAAGCACTCAGTTGATATCAATGTAATACATTGTGTTATCAGCAATTTTTTCCATTGCAAATGGGCTTTTGGTTCCCTCAGGGACTAAAATACAACAACAGAAACACCAACCCAGGTCATATAAATGATAAAAAACCACTTATATGTACAAGTGGGATTCGAACCTACCGCACAGATTCGCATGGCACTTAACCGTTCAACACCATAACCACATTTAATTTAAATTCTGAGAAATATTGCTACTATAAAGCTTTCATAGAAGTGAAATGAAGAAATTACAAAAGGCTTAGTCCAAGTATATCTCGAGGGAATAAACTGAATACTGCAGAACTTGAAACCTTTCCAATTGTGCTTAATTACCTACACCAGGGAAAACGACTGCAATACAAAACTTTCAAATTAGTTTGCAAATATTCCGATCTTTATAGATTAGATGGATGTAGTTTATTAATGTTCATCTGTTAAGGATAATCTATAGATTAGCTGGCTGTAAGTTTATTAATCTTCATCTGTTAAAGATAATCTATGGATTAGCTTACTGTAGGTTTATTAATCTTCATCTGTTAAAGATGATCTTTATAGATTAGTGGCTGTAGGTTTATTAACCTTCATATGTTAAAGATGATCTTTAGAGATTAGTGGCTTTAGGTTTATTAATCTTCATCTGTTAAAGATGATCTTTAGAGATTAGTGGCTGTAGGTTTATTAATCTTCATCTCTTAAATATGATCTTTAGAGATTAGTGGCTGTTAAAGATGTTAAAGATGTGAGAGATGTGCAGAAACATCAGCTGAATGTGTTTGACAATGTGTGATCAAATGGCCGCACTTCATTTAGTCTGGTTTTCGTGCAGCTTGCAACAGATTGACCAATTAAATGAAGATGTATCAGAAACGTTCTCACTATTTCGAAACAATTTGTGCCTGAGCTTTGAACTATTAAATGAAGATCTATTAGTCGCTTTCCTACTATTCAAAGTTATAGGTTAGTTGACCAGTTTGTGGGTGAACTATCCACTATGAAAAGAGCTACATCTAGTTTGCGCAATGATAAAGTGATTTAGTTACATGCACATACACGCCTTTTTCAAAGATGGTTCCTCATGACGGGATAACACATTCCATATAATATCAGACACAAATGAGCAATCAGAAATCGGTATCGAGCACAAATGGGTATGACATATTTTGCAAACACCAACTGTTTGTCACTTTATGAAGGGGAAAAAGGTTGAAATGAGAGAAAGTCATCATAGCCCAAAACTTATATTATTGAAAAATAAGAGAAAATAATACAAAATATGAGCTGAAATTGAAATTTTAATTTGTGTTTTTGCAACCAAAACCAGTTTATACACAACTTACTTCTTGGTCTCAACATACTAGACATTGTTTATCAATCAAATATGGAATATTTCAACTTTTACAGTATGTGAGATGCACATTGGTTTCAGGATAATAACATGTTTTTGTCCAAAAATTTAAGAACATGAAAACACAAATCTATATTATAGTGTAATTGTCCCTAACTTTCGTTCAGTAAACTCGATATAGCAGTTTTAAATGAAGATCTACATTGTACCAGCCTTACATTCAATAGTGCGAGCACTCTGGAACTATGTGACTGGTACCGATCGTGTACTATCATATTCATTTATATTAAATGCAAACATCGGTGTCAAAACGTTTCGTGTCGGTAGCAGAATGCCCGCGCTATTGAACGTAAGGCAGGTGCCTTCTTAGTGGTCAAGGTTAATTAGGGTTAGTTGACCAATCTGAACCTCAGCTCTGAGCTACAAGGCCTCTTAATTACTTCATTGTAATCATTAGGCAAAGTCCTGAGGTATTGATTTTTCACACCTGTCACTACCTCCTTTTATGAATTTATTCTGTGCATCGTTTAAAGAAATACGGGAGCAGGGCATAGTTCAGCACAAGAGCATCCACCTGAGGTTTGGTAGGTGGATGGATCGATACTCCTCAGTGGATCCTTTGGGTTATTTTCAATTCCAACCATTGATCCACGACTGGTCCATCAAAGGCAATGGTGTGTGTTATCCTGTCTGTGGGAAAGTGCACACAAAAGATCCCTTACTGTTATTTGAAGAAGAGTAGCTTATGTGGCAGCAGCAGGTTTGATCACAGTCATACATGTCATACATGATGTATTGTATTCTAACAAACAAATAACTAATATATGTTTTACATAATATGGAGAGTTCCTGTAAATGTAAAGACATCTACAGCAACAACATATATTGCAAATTGCTGTCCGTGATGTGAAGCATTCTTCAGTAATAAAGTGCTTGTGAGAGCCAACATGTGTAAGATATATCCAATAATGGGGATAAGAAGCACTTGAAAGTGCACGTTTGATGGGATCATGCGGATGGAGAAGACATGCATTGATCTCAAGGTCTAGTAATGTGATAAGTACAGTCTGAGATAGCAATTGAAAGGACATTAGTGCAGCAATTGGTGATGATGAAATCTCAATGTGGTCTGAGTGCTAGCGGTGTACGTTGGTGATTCACACAATATAAGACCTAGATCATCAATCAGCCCAGTGAAATCACGCTATCAACCAATGTTCAGATTCATGCTTTTGAAATCAAAAAATACATTTTGTTATACATATTATCTGAAAAATTCATCATTTTATCTTAAATAAATTCCACGGGTAAAAAGATGTAATTTTTCTGACAGTAACATCACTAATCACTAACTATAATAATATTGAAAAATATTCCGATAAGAAATCTGAAATTTAAAATGAAAACATAAATGGCTCAGGCTTATTGTGATAAATATATTGGTAATGATAGTTTCAAATCCCACTATTAAAATATATTTTGGATGAACTTTTCAAACTTTGATATCCGACTTTATCTTTAATGATTGTGTTTTAATCCCCTCCAACCTTGCATGGGTTTTTCGTTTGGATGATTTGAAGTATTTTTGAGATGGCCGTCTGCTTGCTAATTATTTTGATGATTATTTTTCAATACCAGTACCAAGCTTAAATTTTGTTGTGATACTAAACGTTTTGCCTGTAATTGTATCACAGCTTCAAATGTTGTTGCTGCAAAACTGTAAATGGGTTCACCTATATTTGATACTCATCTTGAATCAACTGAAATGATCTGGATACGGGATGTAGCTCGGTGGTTAAAGTGTCTGCCTGAGGTGTTTGTAATGATTACTTGCACGAATTATGAGGGTTTCTATTGTACCTGAGTTTGTTTCTGTTTCAGTATTACCAGAGACATCGTAACAAAGTGACAGTGTCAGAGAAGATGGCCGCTATGAATTACGAGGGTTTCTATTGTATCTGAGTTTTATCTGTTTCATTATTACCAGAGACATCGTAACAAAGTGACAGTGTCAGAGAAGATGGCCGCTATGAATTACGAGGGTTTCTATTGTACCTGAGTTTGTATCTGTTTCAGTATTACCAGAGACATCGTAACAAAGTGACAGTGTCAGAGAAGGATGTTGAGGTCGACCTCATGCAGGTCAAGAGTCAGCTAGATGAGATGATGAAGAAAAAAATGGAAGCCGTTGAGGTAAGAAATTTTGTCAGTTTTCAATGTGTGCTTAAATAGAGATGTTATAATATGTTTAGAAATAATAAAATGTTTTACTCGCCCAGGAGACTACTATAGTGCCATTCATATTGTACTCATCCCCAGTGATGGCTACCAACCAGGGGTGAGAGGGTGAGTGTTAGTTTCTACCCCTAGTCTTAGGTGGAACTTGAACTGAGGACTGCATACCAGCTTTGATGCTGCATGGAAGTCAGTAATTCAAGGAAGCTATTCTACAAAGCAATAAATAGCATTTAGTGTATTTTCATACACTCATCTCTAAATATATATGCATATATAATGGAGGTGAAAAAAGAGTTATGGCTTTCTTTTGAGGATCATTCTAAAGTAGTGATTTATACAAATGCAAGATTTCAAGACAGTTTGGACAGAGTTTCAGCAGAGCACTTTGTATCCAGATCATCCTCTACTCCATATAACCCGGTCAGAACATATAACCCAGTCAGAACATATAACCCGGTCTGATATTATAACCCGGTGTGACAATATCATCCAGATTGACTATAAACATTGAAACACTTGTAGATGAACCTGTTTCCAAAATATATAATAACCAAATTTTACATCCGCAACAAAGCACCATAAAGCAGTACATTTAAAAAAAAAAATTCTCTTTTAGTTGCAACAGAGACAAAGTAATTAATTTATGTCAATTTGTCGACTTGTGAAATTGATGTATAGTATGTCTCCGAGGAGGAAACTAGACTTCCGATGAATCACTTTACTCATGCAATGCTGTAATCGGAAATGGCGTCTGGTGTTAATATCACTCAAAACACTATGGAATAATCTCATATACGTTACTTAGTTTCTCCACACTCTTAACTCTTCAAAATGCGATTTTCCATAACTTAGCACTTTGGCACTTTAAAGGTTAACGGTTTGTTCCTATTTACAAAACGTCGTGTGTTGTTATTCATACACAAAAGTGGTAGTATGCAGGCCTGATGTTCTTTTCCCCTAAGTTGAAACAGGCCTGAGAATAAGGACCCGTTTGGGTAACCTGTTTATAGGTTACCCGAAGAAATTACACATCAGGTAACCTGTTTTGGTTTTAGGTTACCTAGAAGCTAAAAATTAACTTGTTTATTTCAACGTTATTTGA
>JAULBR010095524.1:0-11792 GCA_032355825.1 Melanodrymia aurantiaca
CAAGAGTTGTCTTTCCTTGCCGGACATGGCAACAAAAGCAGTCATCCGAGTAGGAACGGTCGAAGAACCCACAACGAAAATGGACCTAGGAAGCGATTCAGACAGTACTGCACGTTATTCAACAGACAGTGACTTCGAGTCATATTATATTGGCAGTGACGAAACGCAGCACTTTGCAGGACACGCGGCTTTGGTACAGTTTCAATTCGAACCAGGATTTAAAGTGACCGCTCATGATTACACGAATGGCCTACAAATATCACGTGACTTGCAATGCGACAAGGAGTAAATGGAAACATAGCCACGGCTTTGTGGCAACATACAGGTAAGTATTTTACTATTATAATCATTAAAAATTATTATAGTAGTTGTTATTAAGAATGATTGTTGTGTGCGTCGTGATGTCACGTCCTGAGCGAACGACAACTCTAATGGGGACCACATGGATTCCTCCAGCGATCAGGAAATAAACTAGTTTTTTAAATATTACTGGAACACCTAATTTGTGTTAGTTGAACTATGGTATATACGGTATGGGAAATGATACTTTAGGTATGTATCTTTCCAATTAATAAACGTTATTTTACGTACTATTATTCCTTTATTCAAAGGAACATTTTAACACTTAAATGCAAACATGATGAGCTTGTTTTCAGTATAAAGAATGATAATGAGTCTGTAAATGGCGGCTGAGTAACATATGCATGAGTTCCTCCAGGGTTTTTTACACAGATATGCTGCCTTCCCTGAAATTTGTTTTACCAATGAGGGCATTGATAACCACACTATTGCCATTTCTAGAATCTTCGACAGCTTTCTCAAGAATCTCTTTTATCTGGTCTTCATTGGTTCTGTCGAGTCTGTAACCATGTCCCCCGTAACCCTTAGATACGATGTCATAGTCACAAAACTGAAAGAAAACATACGATGACATGTACTTGTTACACAAATAAACATACTCTTATTAACAATATTATACATGTACAATGAAATCCCTCTGTTTAAATAAATAGACGTACAGCTTTACTGGTGTGTAAAATAAGTTTGGTTAAGAATATTCAGTTTGTTTTAAGGTCTGGTTTAGAGGTTTCACTGTACATGATAAACAAGACAAATAAGCATGATTACGTAAAATAAATATTATTGTGCATTTTCTTGAATGAGATTAGCTGGATGCACAATGAGTTTATTGAAGACCGCGGTATGTGCTATCCTATCTGTGGCAAAGTTCACATAAAAGACCCCTTGCTATTTATCGGTAAGAGTTGCATTGTGCTTTTTCTGAGACCATGTATCGACATAACCATGCATTTGACATCCAATTTATAGCTGTTGATTATTTTAAAATGTGCTCCAGTAGTGTCATTAAACAAACTACCTTTACCTTTCTTGAATGACTAAAAGAGTACATGAAAATAACTTACAGATAACTTGCATGCAACATCAGTTTTGAACATAGGCACTTGTTCTCGGGCAATCTGTGTCCAGCAGGCATCATTACCAACCAGGGCAATCACAGGTGTCTGTATATTACATAAATACAATCATTACAAATCTGCTATCTACATCTTATTAACATTTAACATATTGCCAGCTATAACACATTAATACTCCATTTGCCTCCAATCCTGAACCAATGAGTTGCCACAATCTGAAATGCATTATCAAAATACATAGATAATAAGGTGAAATCTTGTTAATATATTAAAAGATATACAAAAAATATGATTAAAAATATGCCATGTTTTAAAATCTGCATTATATATATACATGTATTTATATAAATCAATCGATCTTACCAAAATGTAGTTAAACTGCTAGATATGTTATATTTGCATGTCATTCTTATTTAAATCTTGCATCATTTAAAAATGTGCATACTGTAAACCAGCAACTTATCACCTACAACATCATCATATGTATGAAAATATTTACAATCTGAACATGTTGATAATGTCGATAAGTGATCTTTCATTACGTATGCAGAAGTTATTTGTAGTCATACTTTGTGGCGTGTAAAGGTATCAATTTCAGCAATACTGTATCCGCAGGAACCATCGCCATAAATGATCCACACGTCGCTATCTGGTCGACAAAGTTTGGCCCCAAGGGCAAATCCTCCACCCACACCTAGGGTGCCGAAGGCTCCGGGGTCCAACCAGTGGAGAGGAGCCCGAGGTCTGCAAGAAATTACTTCACTTTAATCATATCAGAAAATAACTATTCTAGGCAATTATAAATCTCGATTATGATATGTTTAAATCAAAGGGGTCGACTAATGAGAAAATAGTACGAAGATATTGTTTACCTGAGTATATACAGTAGTACGAAGGTATCGTTTACCTGAGTATATACAGTAGTACGAAGGTATCGTTTACCTGAGTATATACAGTAGTACAAAGGTATCGTTTACCTGAGTATATACAGTAGTACGAAGGTATCGCTTACCTGAGTATATACAGTAGTACAAAGGTATCGTTTACCTGAGTATATACAGTAGTACAAAGGTATCGTTTACCTGAGTATATAAGCTGCAGTTGCCACAAAGTCTCCTCCATCTGCAACCAGAATACTGTTGTCTGACAAAATGTCCTCCAGGGTCATTAGAATCTTCAATGGGTTCAAATGAACATCTGTCATTTCCTCCGATTTTGTTCTGAAATCAACAATTGTGTTTCTCTAATTTTGCTTTGCTAGCATGATCAGAGGTCAACCAAAATATTTTCTCAGAGGTGCAATGAGTACTACTTTCATACATAAAAAGAGATGAAGTTTGCTGTCAAATGTAGTTGTATCGACACTTGGTCAGAGAAAACAAGCCGCTGCACATAGGCTACAATTCTTTACATAACAGCAAGGGATCTTTTATGTGCACTTTTCCATACAGGATAGCATACACCATGGCCTTTGATAGACCAGTAGTGGATCACTGGTTGCAATGAGAAATAACCCAATGGGTCCCCCCAGGAGGATCGATCCTTCGACTCATCGAGCCTCAAGTAGACGCTGTTGCACTGAGCTACATCCCGCTCCCACTTCCATAGATACCTCAAAGTAATAAATACAAACGATTTATAACATTATTATAAAATTACATTGTAAATACTAAAATGCATTCTAAACTTTGGGTGTTATGCAGTCAACAAATCAACAAAATGTGAAGAGGTAAAAACACATGATTCTCTACTGCTGAACGCTTAGAGCAATCTCTATAACTTCTTACTTATTGGTCTTTTCCGTTTCAATGTCTCGGTCAATCAGCAGCTTCACCCATTCAGGATTGCACTTGTAACCATGGAGACCACGTACCAAATCCACAATATAACTGCCAACATCACCCTGAATGGCAAGTGTAGGCTTCCAAAACATATCCGAATTCTACAAAAAATTACAAATAATACAGCATTCACAGACTACATTGTCATAATAATATTTCACAAACTGGATTTTTACGACCATCTTAATATGTACAGGATTTCAAAAATTGGAATAATCATCAAATGATAATACGAATACAACTAGCATATAATCCTATTTTTCATTAATTAATTTTCATGTTACATCGGACGATTTATGTACACTGTCATGGGAAACAAAACAAAAACTGACAAAATGGGCCATATCTATTTTCAGAATCAATGAAACACGAATAATGGTGATTCATTAAGTTGATTTGTTTTCTTTGCCGGAGAAACATACAAGCAGCAGAGGTCTGATAATGGAATCTCTCACACTGAGCTATCTCCTCTTACAGTACATGGATTGTCTGAGTGCAGTTTACTGCTCTCCTCTGAGAACAAGACAGGCCAACGATTACAAACAGACAGTACGGTGTACCTTATACAGTTGAACCTTGTTTCTGTTGACAGCGATAATCTTTGACCGACGATTCAGAACTTTTCCATAACCGAGACGGAAATCACAAATTGCACCTAAAATAATCAAATCATGTCATAATAATATAAAGGTATATTCTGAAACTTTCAAATAATTTCAATAGTTGAATAATCATAAAATACTTTCAAACAAAATTATGCAGTGTTAGAAGGTGTATAATTCACAGAGCTCTCCCGCCACATATTTGTGAAGTTCTCTATTACTAATCGTTACGTGACGGATAGCTTAGAAACGTTACTTTATAAAGAAAGCACGTGATAACAATTCGACCATCTTTAATAACCGGAACTGACGTCATGCCGTTTACAATCATACTAAAAAGCTAACACATAACACTAACCAGCCAATATGACGAGGTCTGCGTCTTTAAGAGCGTCCCGGCGACGTTGTCTCGCTTGTATTGAACTGCGTCTACCCAGGAGTCCTCGAGACATTCCTCCGAGAAAGCAAGGAATACCAAGAGTCTGCAAAACAATTTTGTTTAATTTATTAATTAATTCAAATCTATAACAAGTATTAAAGCTGTAAATGTAAACTAATGTATATAATGGAAAATCATGCTAAAAGATAAAGAACTTTTATTGGATGTGAAACATATACACACGTACATGTATTATAATGGTAATTTATACACATGATCTTAGAAGACACCCACTGCAGTCACATAGGCTACTACTTTTCAATAAGCAGCAAGAGAACTTATATAATTCTTTTGTCCTCAAACAGAAATATTGCAGTCGAGAATTGTCAACAAGCATACTTACCACCACCCCCCCCCCCCCCTTTCTCCCCAATCCCCAAAGGGTTTGGGCATTTATTTTAGTAACCTTATTACAATTGAACCAGGTCTCATTGAATAAAATGATAGAATGCACAATAAAATAATAAGTGCATGTGCAATTAAAATTAGGTTGATTAAACTATACATTTAATGTGGTACATTTGTACTTCATATTGCCAACATTTCTCAAAGCTTAAAAACCAGTTATAAGGCTAAATAAAACAAAAGAGTTGGTGATAATCCCCGCCCGTACCTGAAAAATGCATCCGCCACTGAATTTATTATATTTTTTATTTGGTTGTTAAAAATGCATTGAGATAGTAGCAATTCAACTTTTGAATGACAACTTTGTGATATGTACAAGAATGAAATGTAGTCCATTATTAACATGCAGTCACAGAAAAAATAATAATTCCCCCTCCACCCCACCCTGATTTGTGTGATGAAACGGACGATAACCAACTATTTTTTTTTATTTGGCCTAATTACAGAATAATCTGTCACTACCAAATAAATTTAATATGTCACAAATCAATAGCAATTACTTTTCAAAAAATGTATTTTTCTGCATAACGTTTCAGCAGAAAGTCTAATTTTGAGAACTTATGTATAGTTCATTTCATGCGATCTTAAAATCTATAATTTTGTTTGAATACTGATTACTAACAAACAAAACAACTTCAACTGTACGAGATACTGTGCAAGAGGTCAAACAGCTGAAGGGAAATTTCTTGTAGCCAAGACTACTAGATATTATTCGCGTGCCTGTATTTTTGCGGTTTTTGCTTGTAATGTAACAGCAAAAATTGCAAACATGCAAATAATTTATAGCAATGATAACCATTAAACAATAATAGTGTTTTTGCAATGAATAAATTACATATGATGAGTTGCCCATTAAAGTGTTGCAAGGTTGGGAGCAGATGGATTCATATACATGTAGCTTAGCTGTTATATTTATGGTTTTGCTTCAAGAAAACACGAAGCCCATATTTGGTTCAAAATGCAACAAAATATATAAATTGCTATGCTCTGAATGAATTCGGACAATTCCTCTGTGTGAGTCAAATGCTTCACTGACTACTACATGGAAATTTCTGCTTGCTGAAGACTGAAAAAGCACTTTAATATACCGGTACCTCCAACGCTTTCCTCAGATCCTCTGCTGGAACTGGCGGCAGTGTGGCCTGGCTGCCTAAAAGAATCACAGGCTTCTTGGCCTGGGTAACCATTTCAATACTCTTTTGAACTAAGAAACAAACAAATTAGAACCTAGAATCATGCATGCTACACATAATTTTATTGTAACTACATATCGAATTACATTAACACTGTTTAGATAGTTGCCAATATCTCAAGTTGCAAAAACTGTGAATACAACATTTTCTAATTATCATCTTTGTATTTTTTTTTTATATCTGTAAACTGACATGATATTGCATAATACATGTTAATCTATCAAGAACTGTAACACAGTTTAAATCTGAAAATTTCATCAGTCACACAATCATGGAACCAGTTTAGACAAAGTACGCTGTTTAACTAAACACTTAATGTAACAAAGATACTTATTAATCAGGAAATTATAATCAATTAAGCGAAGCCCATCTAAACGTACAGGCTAAAAGCAATAAATATCACACTCAGTAGAACAAAACTATTTTTATAACACAAATCATGAGAACAAATACACTTTCTTTTATTTAATTGTTTTCAGATGTAAATTAAAGTGGTTTTTGATATTATATTGAAAACAAAATGGCAGACTGACTGACCTTGTGATTGTGTTGCTGTAGGTCGTTGTACAGGAAGTGGAGATTTGTCTTTGTCTTCAAAGGCTCCAGCAAATAGGTTGCTCAAATGGTTTTGAAGATACCTGCAGACACCGATTAACAACATATTAGACATTGTATCAGTGACAAAGACACAGCATCCAACACCTCTCTACATTGAAAACTCATAACATATAGAAGGAATACAATAAAATACAATACAATACAATAAGCTTTATTTCCATGTTTATGTATATAATTATACATGTATATAAACACAGTCTGGTCTCCCAGCAGTATTAAAGCTAATAAAACAAATACTATACCGGGTAAACTATATCTTAAAACACTTTTTTCTTAATGTCAAGAGCACACTATAGATCTGCATTTTATACATTCACACAAACACACAAAATCAAATAGCACAACAGATTTATTCTTAACATTTAATAAAATAAATAAACTCAGAAAAGTCTGAAATACCATGACAATCAATACAACATTATCACATATATACATAGGACTGATAAACTCACATTTAGTCATTGCTTACGTTTATACAATGACTGAACCAAAAAAAAAGATATGTAACAGATAAAAAGCAATTAGTACATAATAAGTTAAACATCATCAAAACTCCTACCAGTTGGTGATCTGCTGTACAAGTCCACCACCCTTGTTTTTCATACCCAACTCTTTCTGTACCATGTAATATGGGTACAGAGTATCAATTGGAAATTCAATAAATACTGGACCTAAAAATATATATAAATAGTACATATTTGGTTTAAGTGGTATTTTTTGTAATTTAATACAAACTCACTTCAACTTTTATTAAATTAATTCCAAAAATTTGGTAATACATGTAATTACTGTAATTAATTTATATCTTACGGTTAGTTAAGATTATATATAAAAGGTATACTGAAAGTAGAGAGCCAAACACTTTCTAAGGATTGTATGCAGTTAAGATTTTACAAGATATAAAGCTAAACCTTTAGTTAGTTATTTATAACTTATTTACATGCTTATATCCAACTAAGGTTTAAGCACTTCAGTCATGGTTACACAGTCCAACTGCCTTAACTGCCTGTCCAGGACATAAGTTAGTGTTAGTATCAGAAAGGAAACCTGCTACTTCTATTTGATAAGTAGCAAGGGATCTTTTATATCAGTACATACAATGCCCTTTGTTAATCAGTCATAGGACACATGCCGGTGTAAGTGGTGTAACCCATTGAGACTTGCACTTCTCATTTGGGTTGGAGTCGGTACTGCAATGAAAAATCCCATCGCATTGAATGTGATTCGAACCCAGTATATACCAGTCTTGAACCCAGTGGTCTAACCACCACACCATGGAGACCAGTAAAAGTTGGCATATTGAGAAAGTTTGATTGAATGTTGAAATGAGTTGCGTACCTGGAGTGCCTGACTGAGCAATCTGTAGAGCTTTCTGAATGGTTGGCACAATATCCCGCACCTTCCCCACAGATGCCGTGAACTTACAGAGTGGCTTGAAGAGTGACATCTGATCAATGTCCTGCAGAGCACCTCGTCCCTGTCAAACATGCATAGAACATCTCAATCACTTCATTCAATCAACACATCTGATAAAGTGTGGGGAAATAAAGTGTGGGGAAATGACGAGATCAAAGAAAGAATGATTTGTTTGTGTGCATTTATTGATATCTGTAAGTTGGATCAGATAACCCACAAACATGTGAATGAAATTTTATGTATATTTATCGTGACAATGAATTGGTGCATCAGTTGTGATCGCAGTTTGTTTAAGTTATTCAAAAGTTTGCTTGTTTAACGACACCTCTGGAACACATTGATTATTAATCAGCGGTTATTGGATGTCAAACATAGTTATATCGACACTTGGTCACAGAGGAAACCCGCTGCCACCACATAGGCTACTCTTACTGAATAACAGCAAGGAAATGATTTCGGGCTCACCATGGCCTTTGATTGACCAGTTGTGGATAACCGGTTGCAATGGGAAATAACCCTGATTGTCCAGTGGGAAGAATCGAGGCTTCAACACATCACTCCACTGTGCTCCTTACGGTAATCATGCAAAAATATCGATCAATGACCTGTGCAAACAAACTTCAACAGAAAAAACCCAAACATTTCTTGGAGTTTTAAATCAAATGTATGTTTATAGCTACATATTTTAATAGTACAGAGTACATAATTGTGCATCACAACTGCTGTTCTCAACTTGTTAATGAAATGAAGTCTAATATTTGTACATGTAGTTGGTAAAAAAAACATTACGTTGTAATATTTATGTTTTAGCAACAAACAAATTGATAATGAAAATTAACTTTGAATGAATTGCACAGATATTAATGATAAAATGAATATTAAGTGACCATATTTATATTCAATTCAGACTATTAATTTGGCTGTTTTCTGTTTCAACTAACTCCCAGTTGGGTCATTCCATGCCAACTCACTCCCAGGTGATCTTCTCAGATTACAATGGAAACAAAACTAAAAATACCTTTAATGGTAAAACAGTGCTGTGACAAATTTGAGATATGAAATCCTAATAGTTTTTAAAATTTTAAATATGACCACATGAAAATAGTGACTTGAATGACTTTATGCACTCGCTAATCCAATTTAATGCTAAAAAAACACGAAATTTCATTACAGTATTGAGTGCAAAAAGTCCCTATTTTCAAATGGTCATAATTCATAAACTATCATGAGTTGAGATCCCAAATTTAACACAGCACCATTTTACCATTCAAGGTACTGGGGTGTCGTTAAACAAATATATAATAATAATCAAGGTATTTTAGTAATTTTTTCATTGATATCCGAGTTACCTAGGAAATTTTTTTGAATCTTAAGTAACTTCACATAAAATGAGCCAATTGACGTTTTGCTGAAGTGATTGACAACTGAATAAGATGCAATATTGATGCCTTGTCATAAAGAGATATGGTACACAATCTGTGAAACACGTGAGAGTCTTAAAAGCAAATGATATACCTTGAGTAAAGTTGCAGCAGCTCCACCAATAAGTAAGACAGGTGATTCCGCCATTTGAGCATTTTTCACAGCAGTAACTGTGTTTGTCAGACCTAAAGCACAATGTTTAAATGATTCAGTCCACATGAATTATCATGAAACACATTTGTTGTAATAAATTCAAAGTGATAAATGTCACAAAAATATCAAATAGCAAGAATTTTTTAATAAAAAATAATATTGATTTCAAATAAATAGGCCTATATGTAGTAAACAAAATAATGGATAATAAATACAATGTCTTATATTATAAAAAGCTATTGCAAAATTGATTTATGATGGCATTTTATTGTCACTGAAAATTATTATCTTTAAAAATAATTACCATAATGTTGGCATTCCACGACTAATTTCTAATTATAGACTAAAATATTCCAAATGTTGCTATTCAATATTATTTAGTTTATTCCAATATTTTCTTTAAAACTGCTGTCTCAATGCATCACAAAATGATCCCAATTTTGAGGCCTACACATGCAAGAACAACTAATTTAAAGTACCGTAGTCAGAAACACCAAAGTATGATTTGGAATAACATTACCGGTAATATATGACAGGGAAATAGGCTCATATGATATAATTTTAAAAGTACAGTAGAATCTCGTTGGCTCGAAGACATGGCAACACTCTAACCAAGATCGACGTCCCGCATTAAACCCATATATTTAAGTTGCTGATGCTTGGGTCGAACAGTTTCTTGAGCACCGACAGTGTTCGATCCAACGGGATTCAACTGTATCTAAAAATATAAAATCCAGAAGCATATCGCACTCTGACGTGCTCATCAAGTTATACTTGTACAGCATACATACCAGGACCAGCTGTGACAGCGGCCACCCCAACTGTTCCTGATAACCTTGCTACAGCATCTGCAGCAAACACTGCTGTCGCCTAAATGAAATAAAGATGAGAAATGTGTTTTTTTATTTCTCTGGGTTTCTTTTTTAGAAAATGTTAAAAAAATGTATAAAACATATAGAGACATTTTTTCTTTTTGGCAATTGAGCTTATTATTTTTGAAAAGTTTTTAACAATAAATAATTGTCAAGCTTAGAACCATGATAATAGTAAAGATGCAGAATTAATGTTCATAGTTCATGACAAATACATGTAACATACAAAGGAACCTCTTATGTACCGGTATATTATGTTAATCTAGAATAATGAAGTCCAATTATTGTTATTCCAAATACAAGTTTGTTAGTGATACGTGGATGAAAGGTAATTACACATAATTATAAACTTTCAATTCAACATTATCACTTACAAAAATGCAAGATTTTTGAACAGCGAAAAAATATAAAATTCTCATCTATCTCATGTAGATTCAGTATTTAAATAAAATAAATGGAACATAAGAAACACCTTTTTTTTCACTACATGATAAAATTGTAAATGTCTACGAAAGTAATTAGTGTTCGTATAAAAATATTTTTTTTAGAAGTTTAATAAACATATACCGGTATTCTAAATGCCCACAGCAAAATCTTACTTCATGGCGGGTGTCAACCACGCGCATTCCAAGTTTTTCACAGGCAACTAATATTGGAGATATATGACCTCCTACCAGTGTAAAAATATTCTTGATGCCATGTGCCTAAAATATAGTAAAAATCTAATTTTAGCCATATACATATACATGTATATATATATATATTACCATTTTGAAAGAAACCCACTTTATTATCTAATACACAATATATTGTAAATGTTTTAGTCCATCTCAAACTGTACTGATATAATTATTAATTTCGCTATATCAACAAAGCAAAACATTACAATCAACTCCTGCCTCCGTGGTTAGACCATTGGGCTCAAGATTGGTAGGTACCCGGTACTAGGTTTGAATCCCACTCGAAGCAATGGGATTTATAATTACAATATCCACGCCAACCGCAGTGAATACTTCGTAAGTTCACTGGGTAGGTACATTTATATGTAACAAACATCTCAACCTCCACTGAGGAGAACCAGGACCCTCTGTGTGAGAGTCAAGTGCTCTACCAACTGAGATAAAGGGAAGTTACCTTTAGCTGAAGCCAGTAGGAGCCCTTTATATCAACGCTACTACATGTATATGTACACCAATTACACCAGCCAGTGCTCCACAACTGGTTAACAAAAAGGTTGTGGTAGGTCCAGTCTGTGGGAAAGTGTATATAAACTGCTCCCTTGTTGTTTAGTACCGGTCTCCGTGGTGCAGTGGTTAAAGCTACGGACTTCAGGCTGGTAGGTACTGGGTTCGATTCCCATTCGTGGCATATGGGATTTTTAATCTCAGTATCGAC
>JAULBR010095535.1:0-11791 GCA_032355825.1 Melanodrymia aurantiaca
TGTAGTGGTTAACTCATACATGTACCGGCCTCCGTAGTGTAGTGGTTAACTCATACATGTACCGGCCTCCGTGGTGTAGTGGTTAACTCATACATACATGTACATGTAGTCAATTCTCATGTTCAAATACGTAACTTGGCCGATACAATTGGAATAAAGACATCCAAAATGAGAGAAAAAAGATATTTAAGCCCTTGTGTACGAGTCAGCAAAAGACATTAAAGTGACAATTACACGGCTTTGACGTGATCAAATACCTTTAGATATAATATGAAGAAGATGAGACAATAGAACACATTCTACTCAAGTGTCCACAACTTCGCCAAACCATGATATTCGATGCTACAGCTAACTTGAGGGACATATTCAACAACATGCATAATGAATGGACAGTAATAGATAAGATCATCAAAGATAGGGCAGAGAAGATACGTGCAGGGGTCCATGCTACCAGAAGCACGCAACAACAAAAGTAACAAGTAAGTAATATGCAGGTTATGTCACATGAGAACACTAACAGAGTCATGACATGAAAGTTAAAGTTTGTTTGTTTAATGATGCCACTAGAACAAATTGATTATAAATCAGCGGTTATTGGACGTCAGATGCACGGTTATATTGACACATGGTCTCAGAGGAAACCTGTTGTTGCCGCTACATTGGCTACTCTTCCAAAAAACAGCAAAGGGTCTTTTATGTATATTATCCCATAGACAGGATAGCACACACCAGAGTATTTTATCAACCAGTCGTGTTATAACTGGCTGGAATGGAAAATAGCCACAGCCAGACACTCGTACCTCTAGACTACATCCCGCTCCCTGTAAGGATATAAGAACAATGGTTTAGTTAGGACACAAGAATTCTAGTCTAGGAAATGTGTGTTCATTTAGGTCATAATGCCCCTTTACAAAAGCTGACATTTGATATTACCACTTGAAGCATTTGAACAACTCTCATAAAGATACATTGCATCGTTGTACCATAAAGCAATTTGCCTCATCGGACAGCTGACATTTCCAAATGGTCCCGGTGGATTCAAAAGAAAGCATTTTGAGATCTGCCATGCAATATATATATATGGCTGTCTTGATACCACGTCTTTCAAGATACGTTTCTCACACGATATGCAAATACTGTCACTGTTTCACCTAATTACAAGTCAATCGATTGATACGAAGTCTTCAAACAAACATGACAACCAACGAGAATAGACTATTGCCATTATTTAATATAATAATTTATAATATAATGACAATATTGATGTAATAAAGTCATACAATAAATATTTAAGACTTCATATCAGTAAGATAATTAATTTATTAGATTTATTCTCCTACGAGTTTCAAGTATTATTAGATTGATATGTCAAGTTGTCTGAATCAAAATGATTTAATATGTAGAGATTATTACATAAGGATGCACATTGGCGTAGGACAAAATTTATAACATGAGTTGGTGAATTGTGTTATTAATATAATTCTCTAATAAATATGTTTCATAAATCTTGTGAGACTCGTATGAGAGATTATAACAATCCTTCATACGTACTGGTGAGGTTTGCCAAGTTCCGCACTTCAAATTATACCCAAGGGTGATATATCCCTTTCACACACCAGCAGGCTGCAAAATGACCGGGTTCGCATTGCAAAAAGGGATGCAAAATCTTGCGATCGCGATGCAATATTTTTACTCATTCTATAAAAGTGCTAATCAAATTCCAGTAGTTGCTTTTCCATTCTCCATCTACATGTAGTATGAAAAACTGCTAATCACAATTTTAAAAACAAATTGCACCCTGGCCAGTACACAATGAAGGTTTATTTTTCTCATTGCTTCACACATTACGCTTAATTACATGTAAGTTATCCAAAATTTTGTACTCTTCTGTATTAATGTTATTAGATCTCTTTGAAAAGTAATTGCCAGTTTTTGGTGTCATCATCCGTGGGTGAGAATTCAATTATAATACATTTTATACTGTAGTATACCTGTATATGGAAAAGAACTTTGCACTTTAATAAGTTACATGCATTACAAAATTATAAAGGTGAGTATTTCAAATACGTGTTTAGACTTAATGCCTGCAAATATTTAAAAGTATTTTATGACCATGAAAAATCAATTTTCCAGAAACTAAATATGAACTGAACATTGACTTAGCACAATTTGATGTAATATTATATACGTTACAAATGAACGAAACGTGATGGTTTTATGCATTTTTTTGTTCCCCGTCAACTCGGTCAATTGAATTAGGAAAGATTATTTACACTTTATAATATGCAGGCTAATGGAGAGCTAGGAAAGCCAATGACCTATTATGTGCGAAATGTTATCAACTGCTGTAGAATTGTTGTCTGATTTAGCAGACAAATACAACTATTGATTGTTCACTTAAACAACTATTGATTGTTCACTTATACAACTATTAACCGCCGGCAGTTATTGATCTAAAACAACAGCTATTAGTTACTGTTACTGTAACCAATACAAAACCTAAAGAACCTAGGTAAGAACCCTTTTCTCCTACAACCTCAACATCTAGTTCATTCAATACTAGCATACCACTAACCTATATGTACTCGATCAATAGCAACAGTCAACTCTACAAGCTGGAAATCTCGAATATGTTTGATTTCTTAATACACTTATTAGGTTATCATTCACCAGTGACATGATGGTGGTTATTTCAAACATACCAGTACTTGATATTTCTAAATATAATTATGTCTTCATGAATAAAGTTAGCAACACAATGATTGTTATTTCAAACATACTCGATATTTAAACTACCGTAATTATATGTCTGACTAAAGTTATTTCGAACGTGCTTGATATCACTAAATAAAATTAGCACAGATTTTCATTTATAAGTTACATCATGATGGTTATTTCAATTTTTGCAATCTTCCAGATTATATTTCTGATTTTTTTTAATTGATGCTCATGGTGCTGTGCTGTCTTTAGGAAATTTAGTGTCACTTTACAAAAAATTGGGAATTTTCAATTGAACTTCAAAAATATTTATTTATTTTAAAGCAGATTAACACACAAGTACAAGCAACTAAGAACTGCGTAAGTAAAATCAGTAAACAAACATAATTGTTTTGTGGTTAATAACTTTTTTTCTTTGAAAAAAATAAAGTTCAAATATTTTTAGAATTAAAAAAAAAAAGAAGAACCCATAGTCTTAAGAAATGGTACTGAATATTGGATTCTAACAATATATATATATGTGATAAAACCCTGTCTTGATTATTCTTAATATCTCAAAGTATATAATACAATTTTTGAAGATATATCTGAATAAACAGATGGCAGTTATTTAAAACATATTTAAAACTTTGAAAGTCTTTTCTGTTATAAATATTTTTAAATTTCTGGTTTCAACTATTCTCAAATGATTTTTCAATCCTGTTTATCTTAGAATGAACTTCCAAAGTTACTAATGATATAACAATTCTTGGTGTACGTGACATCAGTGACATTCTCGGTCTTCCAGTCATGTGACAAAGACAGATACAGCTGACTGTCTAAGCTGGATCCATGCTAAAGTGAAGACATGCTGGATTTTCGACTTCATCCTGAGTTATGGTCTTGGCAGAACACTTAGCACTTTTGACATGTATCACTGACCAAGTCCATAAGAATGCATAAAGTTAGCTTTATACATGTCCTAACAAACACTTTGTTGACATAAATTAATTGTAAGGTGTTGATCACTGTAAAAGTGTTTATTCAGCCATTTTATGAGAACAACTTTTAGACGCAGTTTCTGTCATTGGTTAATGTTACGTGAAGCAACATTAATCGGTCGATAAGTGCTATCTGGTGTACCCAAATCTATTAACTATAAAAAAAATGCCATTTTGTCCTAGAATTGGCATCTGGATTAGAGAGAATTGTCAGGAGATGGATCTGTGAAATTGTCCCAGATTACGTAGAAGCTCTAGAATCAAGTTGAGACAGGTATATTGTTTCTGGTTTGAAGTTGAATGAAAACCAGTTGAAAGGACATAATAACATATAGGCTTGAACACATGGTCTATTATCGTGTATGAACTACTAAGATACACACATCATGGTCTATTACCTTGAATGGACTAATGATAAATGATCATGACCTACCTATAGCTATTAGCTTGCATAACATCATGGCCTATTATCTTATGAACATAAATGATAACCACATGATGACCTAAATAATTACCTTGCTTGAACAATTCGTCACCTAATTAAGATAAGGCCATAAGTGACAACATAATACCATGTCACTTATGATTTTATGTTAATCAGGTGATGAATTATGATAAACACATGATGACCTAGCTATTATCTTGTATGAGCTAGCTGTAATAATAAAAACATCATGGGCTATTAGCTTTAATGAACCTGCATGATAAATCATGACATATTAACATGTATGGAGTAGTATGATACACACTTTATACCCCATTAACTTGTATGATCGACTATATAAATGAACACACCAAAATGTTAACCTTCTAGACAAGCAAAAGGTCCCAGATTTAAACATCTCACCCTAACACAGCCTATAATAATGTGCTTGTAATCCGCAATGTGGTCTAGGTTTGATACAGAGAACGATGTTCATCGGCACTCACTATAATGGAAGCAACACCGGGTTAATGGAAGAGAGAGTTATGCGATCAGACCAATCTTTGAAGTTTGCCAGCAGGACTAATCTGTGTGATACTGTTCTGCCTCGGCAGTTGTTTGTGATGTCAGCACACCACACAATCTGATCGAGATATTTCATTCCTATGATTAATGAGATATTGCTGCGGGGCAGTTTCTAACAATCATCAAGTCGGAAGAACTCTACAAAATGCCATCATATCTTTGGCTAACCGATGAGCTGTGAGGAAAGGAAGAGTACGGTCTGGCTGCTTTTTTCATTACGATTGTGTCAAAGTATAAAAAAGCTACGAACCATTAGTAAATAGAAAAATCTGTTTAATATTGACTACTACTACAGGCACATATAGCACGAAGAGAGGCATACGTATAGCATCAAGAGAGGCATACGTATAGCATCAAGAGGCATATATATAGCACCAAGAGAGGCATACATATCGCACCAAGAGAACGTGTTTGAATAATATGCTTAGAAAATTACAGATTTCATGTCTCACAAATTATTTAGTAGTCTATGAGATCTGTAACATTGTACAGTGATACAGTTATACAGTATCGTTTTGGGATCAGCAGTCCATGAAACGATGCATCAATTAAAAGTAACTGTATCATGATATATATATGACATGCATACAGAGGCTGGTTCAGAGAACAAATATATATGCGAGTTGATGCTAGACTGGATTTTGTACCAATATTAAATGAATGTGATATGATAGAACACGATTGGTACCAGTTAAAATACATGCGAGTTTATGCGAAATATTGCGTCTCTGAACACGCCTCCGGTTTGAATATGTTGGGTAAAAAGGATGACTGTGGCCAGCTCAAATGTACGGTAATACATGTACATGTATAAACTATGTGCACACTGCACAGTACTTCAGCTTGTGCCAGTTGTTCACTTTTGATTAAGGTTGTCAAGGTTCCCCATGGAATACGAACAGTTATGAAATATGTATTATACATCATATTGAGATCCACATTACTATTGGGATACTAGTATGTATCATAATACAACCCCAATATCATTAGTCAAAAAGATTTTAAAAAGCTACTGTATATGAGTTTTATACCTTTAAGCTACTACAGAGAATGAATCTACCAACTGAAAAAAAAAGCCAGTGAAACTGAATCTACCTATTGGAAAAAACCATAGCGTGACAACTAACTATAGACAAGCACTTCTTGTCCCTAATATGATTGCATTTGCAGAAATTGCTTCCTATTTATCATTCTTCAATCTACTATATACGCCCACTAACACACAACCGTACACATCAAAAGTTACTTTTCCAATCAATATTGACACTTTATACATTTATTTGAATACCAGTAGCTGGCAAAATGATCCTAAACCAAGATACCAGCATCCTTGAAATAATGCATCCCTAAATAACTGCGAGTGATAATGGTCAGACTAAAATGCAACATGCAATTAATGCGAGTCAGTGGCCCAACATTCGCAAAGTACCTCTTATACAAAACTAGTCTCGTTAACTCAGTCGAATCTACAAAATAAAACTCTCATGTATAATCTTTGAGATAAAGTCACATAAACGTGGTCGTATACATGTAACAAAAGTTAACATGAACAACAGAAACAAATAAAAACTCCAACAGAAGATTAACATTTTGAAAACTATTCAATAACTTGAAACCGCACTTGTGGTCAGCGAATGGTTGGACTTCTGATTTGGAAATCTGATTAATCAAACTTTATTACATACTAATACATGTATTGTATTTAACATTTTCGTTTTGTTTGTTCAACTTTTATGAAATGGCAGAAATTAATGCATTATATATTAATGCCAATAACATTGACACGCATTTTTCATATTGATATCAAGATCGCATTAATTTCAGGATCTACAGTATCAGCTATTACTTGAACCTATAAGATAGTCAAAGTCAGTGATGTACATAGTTGATTAATTTATCAAACTGATTGCAATGTAGATATTAGATGCAGCCTGAACCCATTGGGTTATTTCCCATTCAAACCAGTGATCCATGACTGGTCCATCCAAGGCTGTGGTGTATGCTATCCTGTCTCTGGGAAAGTGCAAAAGAAATATCCCTTGCTGTTATTCGAAGAGTAAAGTAAAGTAAAGTATGTTTTATTTAACAATGCCACTAGAAACACATCGATTATAAATCAGTGGTTATTGGATGTCAGACGCATGGTTATACATGTATTGATACATGGTTACAGAGGAAACCCGCTGTCGCCACATAGGCTACTCTTCCACGAATGACAACAAGGGGTCTTTTATGTGCACTTTACCATAGACAGGATAGCACACATCACAGAATTTGATAAACCAGCCGTGGATCACTGGCTCGAAGAAGAGTAGTCTACGCAGTAGCAGCAGCCTTACGTTCAATAGGGCGAGCGCTCTGAAACTATGTGACTGGTACCGATCGTGTACTGTCACATTCATTTAATGTTAGATGCAAACATCGGTGTCAAAACATTTTGTCTCGGTAGCAGAACGCTCGCCCTATTGAATGTAAAGCAGGTTTCCTCTCTGACAAAGTGTTAATATAACTGTGATGTTTGACATCCAATAACAGCCAACTAATAAACAAACTTTTATGAAGTCTGAGGCGTGATGTCAACACCACTCAACAAGACATTACCCCAGTACATGCCAGGTCTTTAAACATCAAACTGTGTCACCTGGATAAAAGGGACTTACTGGTCAATAACGAGACCATTAGATTGTCTGAGTCTCATTCCAGGAACAAGTGAACAAAATTGGCATTATTCAATTTGTGGATACATTAGTGGCACCATTTGTGAATGGTCAAAAGCCTTGCTAATACACACAAACTACACTTCCGGAGTATCGTACGGTCTAACCGGAGTAGCGTACTGCCAAAGCGGAGTAGCGTACTGCCGAAGCGTACACCAACATCCTACTTGCTGACTACTGGGTAGTAATAGATAAAGTGAGAAGCCTGTGGCAAGGATAAAGCAGCAAATAATTAGATCTGCTTCATCATACGAGAACGTGTTCGAGTCAAGTCATTATACATGGATGCATGGACCCACTTCTTAATCACATCACGAAAGGAAGAACTGGATACAAGAAAATTGGTAGTAGCACTGCCGAGTTACTACATGCTCTAATGTGAGTTAGGGATGAATTTATTAACGTCGAGGCGTGTATAGATTTAGACGTAAAGCGTGTCATTACAATCATTTCAAGACTAACCGTAAGACTTGTAATTAAAGTCATAGATATATTGGAGCTCACGAACTGATAGAAAGTGAGTTACAGTATCTGACCCATAATTATATCACTACTGTGTACTTGGTCAGATTATTTCAATGCGATATCTTTATATTTTCAGTGTTTTCAATTGGAATTGCTAGATACAATGTAGAAAATGAGTTACCATATCTGACCCATAATTATACATGTATCACTATTGTGTACTTTGGTCAGATACTTGCAATGTGATATCTTTATATTTTCAGTGTTTTCAATTGGAATTGCTAGATAGAAAGTGAGATATCTGACCCATAATTAATATTGTGTACTTGGTCAGATACTTGCAATTTGATATCTTTATATTTTCAGTGTTTTCAATTAGAATTGCTAGATAGAAAATGAGTTATCTGACCCATAATTATATCACTATTGTGCACTAATTTGGTCAGATACTTGCAATTTGATATCTTCATATTTTTAGTGTTTTCAATTGGAATTGCAGTAAACATAATACATGTATTATGATATAGCGAACTACATGTACACAGACCGATTACAGGACTGTGATAAATTGAAAATTTGCGTAACCCATTAATACAAAAATTTGTTGGGTAACCCATTGCAAAATATTTGCAGTGGCTAGATATAATTATCAAACATTTATCATGCTGTAGTAATGTGTGAATATTGTATGATGTTTTTAACTGCAGAAATTTTTCTTAAATAATGTCGATACATTTTCTGTTGCCATGTTGAATTTGGCTCGTAATGCATATTTTATCCTGTTATTATTCTAATTGAAAAACAACTCAGGTTTTTCTCATAACATGGAATTTTATAAATAAGAGATTGACTGAAAAAAAAAAAAAAAGGTTTATGCGAAAAAAAACAACTGATGCTGGAACGAAATGATCATTCCTGGAATTGTCCGCAGGTGTGCGAGAAAACTAGTTCTCTATAAAGGTTAGTTGAGTACATGAACTACAATTCATCATTACAAATATTACCATCTGCACTACAGAGAAACAAATTGCTGTAATTTGCTACCTGCATCGTTTATTAAGGATGATATATTGCTTGTAATAGCTTTGTTTTGGTGGACAATAGCTGTTCTTTCCTGTTCTTTCCAGTTCTAATGAACATGGTTTCCATTCTCATTTAATAAAAATGTACTACACATGACCAAAACAAATGAGAAAAAGCAAATTAATTCTGATGAAAAAGGGACAAAATGTCATTGACCACTTTAAAGTAGGTAGTTTTGTAGAAAACATTATATATAAATGTAATTAAACTATGTTTATTTGTGCCCAAAAGAAAACTAACATACATGTACATGTACTTGATCTCGCCTTCATGTAAAATACTCAAATTCCATTGGTTATTTACACTAAGCTAAAACCTTATACCGTGCGTAATTCTCTTATACCCCCGCTTGTAATTCTGGACAGTTGCCAGGCTTTCCAATTAATCCTGAAACCATATAAACTAATTAAAATTAACAGTTCTCATCACACCAGTAAATCCATAACTATTTTATTAACATTCTGCTTAGTGAAAGGTTTTCAGTCAACCACAAAAATATGCATTCATTCGAAACCATCTGATGTCACAGAACTGTTAGCTGCATTGCAGGTTTGCTTATCAGCCTTACGTTCAATTAAATAGGGTGAGCACTCTCGAACTATGTGTACTATCATATCATATCATATTCATTTAATGTTAGTAAAAGTAAAGTTTTTTTTTTAACGACGCCACTAGAAATACATCGATTATAAGTCAGCGGTTATTGGACGTCAGACGCATGGTTATGTTGACACATGGTCACAGAGGAAACTCGCTGCCGCCACATAGGCTACCCTTCCATGAATGACAGCAAGGGGTCTTTTATGTGCACTTTCCCATAGACAGGATAGCACACATCACAGAATTTGATACACCAGACGTGGATCACTGGAACGGAAAATAGCCCATAAAAATGTTTTGCGCTGTGGAGGATCGATCTCTCAACCCATCCCGCCACAGGCGGACATTCTACCTCTGAGCTACGTCCCGCTCAGTTTGTGGAACACATCGATTATAAATCAGGTTATTGGACGTCAGACGCACGGTTAAATTGACACATGTATGGTCGGTCTACTTACAGAAAAAGAGCAAGGGGTCTTTTATGTGCACTATCCCATACAGGATAGCACATACCACAAAAAGTGTTTTCAAAAGTGAAATTTATTATTAAGCTTTATTAAAGGTTTTGGTAGAAAAGCTAGTACGGTAATATTTAGTTTTTCTTTTTAAATGTTAAAATGATTACAACTCACCCATGAAACGACACGACCATTAAAGCACGGCAAATGAGCTTCATCATCAATTATTTCTTCTTTTACAACTCTGAAAATACATCAAATATAGTTTAGGAATTGCTTACATATTAGCTACATGTTAATGACATTTCAGTTTTTCCCACAAGCGATAAGTTGTCTTTTTATTCGACTGTCATGCTCGAGCGGTCTACATTCCTCGATAACACACTCTTGAGTTGTTTCGTACAAACTGTACGTGATTATCGGGTGTCGCAAACGACGGGTAATGCTTCATTCCCCATTTTATTTGGACCTACAGCGAAGCGATGAGATAGAACTAGAAGGAATCGACCAGCGGCTACACTTCTAGGGCGACAAAACCGGGCAACTTCTGTCGGGGTGAGGGACGCCTTCCTGGTTTGGTCTTCACGGCAATTCCAGTGCAGGTTCAAGATCTGATGCCTGCCAGCATTGATACAACACTGAGTCAGTGATTGACACCGCTACTCCCAGACTGGCACCTCCCACAATGACAAATCCAGTGGGCCTTAAACGGCCAGCTAAGAAACAGTGTATGACGAAGCACCATCAGCCAACAACATCACCTTGGTCTATGGCAGGGTATGCACTTGGGATTTGTTTTGACTGACCAATCGGGCCACTCACAGCAACACTTTGACTTGCCCGTACAACTTTTGAATGGCCCGTGACCGAATTTTGTTAAAAAAAACTTACTTAAATTGCACTTTAAAAACAAGTTGGCTGAGGTGATCCGATTGAACTTACGAATATATTTACGTGATCGAGATTTCCCGATTATGTTATCAAAACTGGCAGAGTCATTCCGAATGGTTTTAGACTTCGATAGACTGGGGAAGTGGTTGCTAGTATGTCCTATATGGGTTTGGTTGCACAGATACTAATAGATAACCAGTTGAAAACAATACAAAACAAATAACTTTCCGATCTCTTACAAACATTAGTCATTTGCATTTTGATACGTAATACAATATGCAGAAATTTTCGGTCGCCAGGCGGGCAACTCGTGATAAGGTTTTGACTTGCCCGACGCTATTTTGAGTGGCCATGGGCTATCGTAAAGTGCACACCCTGCTATGGTAATACCATATTCCACCAACTTCCTCATCCAGGGTGCTTTTTTTTTTTAATTGCAGTCTTTCCTACTGGATGGAAAATGGAAAAGCAACTAGTGGAATTTGATTAGCACTTTTATAAAATATAGTAAAAATATTGCATCACGATCGCAAGATTTTGCTTTTTTTATGTGATGTGAGCCCGGTCATCGCTACGTTACCCGACCCATTGACCAATATGTCTACCTTTGTCACCATTGTTTAGCACGGGAAAGCGGCCGAGTTGATTATTACCATCAAGACAAACCCACCAGTATAGATGTATACCAAAAGTCGTACTGAAGCCCGAGATGAACTCAACGATTGTAAGTCGTATGCTGTATTCCAGGAGGATTATCTCGACTTCAGGAGGATTAAAGCTCGAGTTCGCTAACATCTTTAAAGGAATGCTCAGGCAAGGCTTTTAGACCTCTACGAACGTTTAACAATACTATTTCAACATTATTGCCAA
>JAULBR010095546.1:0-21748 GCA_032355825.1 Melanodrymia aurantiaca
AAATTTCGATACGATTCCAATGGTGCACAAATCAGCTGAATCTGACAGCCCGTTCCAGAGTTTGAACCAAGGAGTTGATTCTGTTTAGCAAACTGGTCTTTTACTAGACAGGATTGGCTTAAAGTAACCTAAGTTAAATCAGAGTTGTTTCCTCAAGTAAAACTCAAAAGCGAAACCTGGCAGAAATGTCAAAATTTCATTTCGAGTTGATTGAGACTGAAATCAGAATGATCCGACCAAGCGTTCAGGATTTACATTTGAATCAAAAGACTGTGAAAGCTCTTCAAATAAATTTTTAAAAATCTCTATTTTTTTTTAAATCGTCAAACATTATAAAATTTCGATACGATTCCAATGGTGCACAAATCAGCTGAATCTGACAGCCCGTTCCAGAGTTTGAACCAAGGAGTTGATTCTGTTTAGCAAACTGGTCTTTTACTAGACAGGATTGGCTTAAAGTAACCTAAGTTAAATCAGAGTTGTTTCCTCAAGTAAAACTCAAAAGCGAAACCTGGCAGAAATGTCAAAATTTCATTTCGAGTTTATTGAGACTGAAATCAGAATGATCCGACCAAGCGTTCAGGATTTACATTTGAATCAAAAGACTGTGTGTTGTAGTATTTTCTTAACCACTGTAGTACACCGAATAGAACATCGAGAGTGGCGGAGAATCCGACTTCATGGGCGCTCCGGCCAGCTCGGAGCCGGTCGGATTTTGCCGGAGCCATTAAAAAAACGGTCCGACCCCTCTCTCGAGAGGTGCGGAGATTTCCCAACTGTCTGACAGGGTGGTTCAACTGTCAGACATAATTTTTTCCTTTGTTTCTGACCGCCATTTTTTTTTTGTTTTTTGTCTGACAGGTTGTTTCAAATGGCAGCCATTTTAGTTTTCCTTGTCTCCAATTTCCCGCCAATATTTTCCCCGCCATTTTATTTGCCGCCATTTTATTTCCTTGTCTTAATTTTTCCCGCCAATATCTTTCCACCCATTTTCCCGCCATTTCCATTGCCATCATTTCATTGTCTCCCTTTTTTCTTAAACTTTTTCTCATCCTGTAGAGAGGTCTGTACACTTTTATGACCTCGACCAAACTCTCGTTTAATGACTACCACTTTTGTTCTGTGTACAAGACCAGAAAGGAAGAATGTAACAGAAATGACTAGAGCAGTTTCGATATTACTTTTATTTTGTCTTTTAATACATTTCATCTTCCAGCAAAATCTCATTAGGATTTTTTTTCCATTTATCAGTGACCAATCTGTCGGAAGGGACATATACTTTTGGTGCTGTAACTCTACTTGCCGCGGCAATTACTTCGTTTGACGTCATCTGCGTTGCTCTTTTTTGGTTGACCGGCAATACAACACGCTTCCTTTTGGTTGTGCGAGGTTGAGGGCCAACAGACGTAATATTTGCGATAGATTTTTTTTTCTCTTCTCCACTTTTTCCCTGAGGAGATTTTGCTTTTCTGGCAGTTGGTGCAATTCGCGCAATAACTTTTCCAGCTCCAGGTCGAGTTTTGTAAATTGCAGAAATATCCTTTGCCACTTGTCTTGCAACATTTTTCTCGTGTGGAGCTGATTGCCCAATTTTAACACGTACATCTCTAAATGCTTTCATTTTGCGCTCTTTGTCGCTTTTGATTCTCCAAGCAGATTTAAATTTGTTAGCTTTGCGAACAAGACGAACTTGATTGTTCAAATCATCATCAAATTCCTCCCAATCTCTGGATGTATTTTTATCTTCTTCGTCCGCAATTCTTTCTTCATAAATATCCGGAACATCATGAATTTTTGGGTTTTTGGATTTTTCCCCCTTGAATTGAAACGGTTCTACTGGATAAGATATTTTTTTAGCTGATTTGTTTTCAGTCACAACGGGTGCTATAATGTCAGGCTCGGCAATTAGCGGAATTTGTTCTGCTACAGCAGCAGCAGGAGGAGGAGGAGGAGGAGGAGGAGGAGGAGGAGGAGGCAGATTTTGATTTTCGACAACTTCACGATTGCTTTTTCCATGTTTGTCAGCTATTTTTCTTGAATTGTCGATAAGAGAATCGTGCATTATGGCTAATTCAGTTTTGAGATTATCCTGATTCCGCATATTAGCATTATTCATTGCTGATGAAATATCTGTGAACAGGATATTAATTTGCTGCATTAACGACTGATGAATGTTTGTCGAGACATTGGTAACGATAAATTGGGAAACGGCTTTATCGGCCGCGCGTGTAGCCGAATCTCTGGTTTGCAATAATGTTGTATTCATGGAATCCAACTGCTGCATTAAATATAGACGATCTTGATTGTTCCGATTGATTTCTATGCTGACAGCATTATTCATTTGCTGTTCAATAGCTTTGAGATTGACATCGGCTCCCTCTCGTTGTAGAGAGAGAAGATGAGCGTTCTGGTCATGAACTTGTTTATTCAACATGTTTCGGTCTTTCAATACCTCGCTCAACTCTTCCCTAATTCCGTTCTCCGTTTGTCGAAGAGAATTTATCTCCTCATTGACTTTTTTCAGCCACAACACAACATCCTGAATTAACCGGACGGACCGATCTTCATTATAATCCTGATAGGCATCTTGTTTTTCTGTCAATTGCAAATGTCTGTCATGAGTCCGATCAAATTCATCTTTTTGCTCATTTCTCAATGAATCAACACTGGCTTGCGTTCCACGAGCAATATTCTTCAATGCTTCAATTCCCTCGCTAAATAATGGAGAGACGGAAGATGTCTCAGGAGGAGCTGCTGCTGCTGAGGCGGCATTAATGGTCATGGACAGCGGAATATGACCTGGAGTAGCTGCTTCTCGTGGCTGCACGAATGGAGCAAACTGTGGTGGAGGAGGAGGAGGAGGAGGAGGAGGAAAAGATGGAATGGAAGTGGGATACATATACGGCACAACAGACTGACGACTGAATGACGGACGAAATGGTTTTTCTTCTTCGTTTTTTTTTTTTTCCACTGTAAGCGGAGTAATAATGTCGGTAGGTTGCGTGATCATTTTTTCTCTATTTTTCACGCTTTTGTGTCCATTGACGCGAATCGGTCCAAATTGTGAATCCTCTTTTTTTTCGCTCCAACATGGACATTTCTTGTCTCCAATGTTGTTTTTGCTTGCATGACCACCAAAATTGATATGATATGACTGACTTCCTCACGCTCGTTACCACCATTGTCCATTTTCCTTTTTGCTTCGTACATTTCCTTCGGCATGACGTATAACGATTTGTAATTGGCCATGTTCAGCTGACAGCCTTCACAATTTTGTCTATAATTAGCGGAATTACGGCAGAGAGTAACAGAGTAAAAATAGCACCTCCCTTCTGATCTCGAACGTCTTTTCCCTGATTATTGAGCCTAATAAATCTGCGCACAAATGACTGAAAAGGTTTCAATGCTTCAGTCAACACTTTTCGTTCATCCGGTTTCAGTTTGTACTTGACACTTTCCTGCATGACGAGCTTCTTTAAATGCTCGCAAAGTCGTCCACAAGCTTTGGAACTCAATTCTCTGACAATCACTTTTCTATGCTCAAGAGGAAGAGAATGCATAGCGCGGAGCAGTGATATATCTCGCTTGGCAATCGTCATAATTTTGCTTGTTTGACTTTTTATTACACTTTGGTATACTTAAAGCATGAATTGTTAATTACGAATATACACAGTCATTGGTTTGTTGTCCTCGAAGAAAATGTTGCTTCGAAGTCGATTTTCCTCTGACTGGTTAGACGCGAGATCAAACAGCAAATACGAGTAACTCTCTTTTGTGGCCTGTTTGTAAATCTCGACCAGACGCTTTGAGTTGTGAGGATCAAATTGCTTTGCAAAATTGATTATAGTTGAAGCGTCACGCACATTCTTGAAAATGACAATATACTTTGAATTGTATGACATTAGTCTGTACGCTGGCAATTTCATGAACAGAGAATGAACCATAACTATAATATTTAAGTTGTGATGATGAGAGACGACAGTAAACAATTTTCCAGTATCGTCTGTTATTTCCGAAGCAAGATCATCAATAACAATTGTTGCACTCTTGCTGTCAATGTTCTCTTCTACCCACTTGCTGGTGCACATACCCTGAATGAACGTGGCGTTTATTTTCTCGTATAATGGCTGCCAGGTGTGATAGAAATAATAAACTGGCCCTGATGAAGAGTCGAAAAGCGAAGCAGACTCGTCCAGCAATTTTTTGACAAAACTGGTTTTACCAGATTGAGTTTTACCCACAAGCAACATTGTGAATGGAGTCTGTAGTGTAAAATCTGATAATGTCGACATTGCTATTTTTTTCTTTGGACAAATAATTGTACACCAATATCGCTTAAAATACAAACTTTTTTTATTACAATAAACACGCAACACATACGTACGTTTACATGTCAGGAAGACATTGAACATCGATACCGCAAATTGGACACATGCTTGATTCTAGAATATGATGACATCCATATGCACAACTGTGAATGCCACAAGCATATAGGTGTCTTTTATCGCAAAAACTGCTCATCGCGATCTTCATGGTCTCAACAAGACTCACACGATAATTCTTCATTTGAATTTTTCTTTGTCTCGCTTTCATCTCGTGAATTTCTTGAAAGCAACGTTTGTAGACATTAATGTCAAACTTGCGCACGACACTTTTTTGGACCCCTTTGCATCTCTTAGTGGTCTTATTATCGCTTGTTCTTATAGCATAGCACTTTGCCCGCACTCCAACATATTCAACAATATGTCCCCCCTCGTTCTCGTCTTTGAGAAAACCAGGAATTGCTTTGTTGGCAGTGTTATAAAGCAAATGATGTTTGGGGTAATTAGAAAAGTCCATAACGCTCTCAATTTTTTTTAGCGCCTCCGGCTTTGTCATGCCTTTTCCCAGCACTATAAAGGAATCAGTGTCAGTATAGACGCATTGTATGTTGTCATGCCCGCCCAGCATAGGCACTAATTTGTTATACCACAAATTCCCCATTACATGCTTGCTTCGTTCAAGCACTGTGAAACCAGTTGATACCGGTTTGTTCATGTGGACAATTTTTTTCTTGGCAAAAAAAATGACACAATTTTCACCTAGAATTCGATGATGCGTGTAACAGGGATGTGTCAGTAATCTCTGTGCTCGCTTCATGTCGGTGACAAACTCAACAATCATATGATTTCGATCACTCTGTACAGTTTTGCCATGGATTGAATTTATCATCAGCTTAATCAGAGTCTTTTCAAATTTATTTGTTGCGTTTGCTCTCTTCTTGGTCATCACGTCTACATAGTCACGAAGGAAACGACTTTGTCGAAATCTGATTACCCTATGTATTTTAGTTAGAACCATGCCTTGATCAAGATAGAATTTTAAATTCATGTAATGACAGATAAAATTTTTCCTGTCGTGAAAAGTCGAACAAAGCTTTGTGGAAGAGTACTTGTCTTTTTCAGTATCAAATGTGCGACCACGACAAATCTCCAGACACTTTTTAGCGTAAGGGGATAAATCATTTTCAGTTACTGTATATCGCTCTGCAGCTAGCGGAAACGAATTGTGGTTGTCGTGCAAATGTTCTGGATATTTCAGGTCCACTTCCAATATGTAACCATGTGCTTGATTTTCTTTTTGTTTTCGCCAGTCAATGGAATGCATTTTTTCAGGCCGCACCCATCTGTAGTGTCCAATTGGAAGCATGTCTCGCATTGCATAACCATACAAATTATTTATGTCTGGAATTTAAAAACAAATATTTAAATATAAATGAAGTCAAATGGTAAATATATATATATATTACCTAAATACAACATGTATTCCTTGTCGTTGTCGTTGTCGTACGGTTCGGCCAACTGCACGTATCTCTCGGTGACTTGGGCAACTCCGCCACGCAAGCCCTGCTCCACCATTAGATACATATCGGCATCACTGATTAGCTCAATTTCCACTCGGGATGTCTTCAAAAAGATATTGAAAGAGAGATGCGGAGACGATATGAAATTGCATAGATCAAGGTCATATTCTTTGAATATCTTTTGCCTCATTTCCATCATTACAGACGCAAGCAACCACACATCGAGTTTGCAGTAAACTTCACAATAGTCAAGCAAATTGCGACATTCAAATTGAGAGAACATTCTCTTTGCATGTTCATAATTTTTCTCACTAATCTCACTGTTGTCCAAAAAGCTCACAAACTCTTTTCTGTCCGGCATTTCCTTGACTGACTGCAATTGTGATGCAGATGTAGCGAAATCGTAGGGAAAAAATCCTTTTTTCAATATTAGAGATCGATCAACTGTGGAGAGATGTTGCCCTCGATAATCAAAGTGGTCAAGGAGTGGGAAAGGATAGTCACTCTCGCCAAGCATATCCACAAGGGTAGACAAACCTGAATTGAGGAACTGTAGCGAATCCAGAAATCTAAAGCAATCAACGTTTATTGCTCGGAACTTTTCTGTATTCATTGCCAGTGCTGAAATTTTGTGATTGCCGGCAATTTCAGGCTTTGAAAATGCTCGCAGTAAAAAACTTGAGTCATAATTAGCCAAGTTGTGGACAAAAATCGGAATTTTTTTCTGGTGTTGACGAGCAGAATTGCAGCTGCGATGCGCGGCACCGATATATCTTCCACCGTGTAAAGAGCTGTGTGCATGATCAACAACTTTATCCTGTATTGTCTCTCGACCAAAGCCAATCATCATTTCAGTTCCACATTGTCTATGACTTTTTCTTTGTTGTTTTCTGCGGTTTTTCAGTTTTGGTTGTCTCGAAAGAGAATCGGAATGTTTGGGAAACAAAACAGCATCGGAGAGATTCAAGTCGCGATAATTATGTCTCGCCACATCATTCTCACTTTCTTCTTCGCTTTGAGGATCTACATTTGGCTCTACTTCAGAGTCTTCACTGTAATCACTCATTGTCCCAAGCTCGTGCGCGTATGGATCAGAATTAAAATTCTGCTCACATATCCAACACTTTTCAGCGCTGTCATATTCACGCTCTTGTTCTGGAGTTAAATCAGGCGCGTCAAATGCACAATCGTTGAGAAGTGGCGACAATTTGTCACGTGCTTTATCCAAGTCTGAAAACAGCATTTCAAGCAAATTGTCGTCAGAAGATCTCGTTTCGCTGAATAGCACTTTCCCGCAGTGACTTAGAAATAACAAGGAGTACGTTGTAGGCACCTGTTCTGCGTTAACTCTCGTATAGCTGGCACCAAGATCGTCCATGTCTTCCGGATTGGAACTTGTGCATTCGGTTTTTCTTTTGTTGCACGCCTCAAAGTCGAGAAAAGCAACAATGGGATCAAGAAATTTTTTCGATCCCGCGTTAAATTTTAATTTGTCTCCTTTTTCAGGCATTGTTATAGTCTGTGCTGGATTGTTAAAGCATAGACGCTGATGATTTTCAAGACTCTTGGTGGAAAATTGCTGGAGACAATTCCCACATACACTCATGTTTTTACCAACACTGAGTAGTTTTTCGAGTCTCTCAATATAGACATAATGAAATCCTCCATCTTGATTGTCACGAACTAGTATGAGATTTATAATTTTGTTTGCCGTTTTGTGTCTTTTACTCACATAGACAGGGAAAAAAATTTTCTTCACTTTCCTCTCTTTATCTCTATACGTGTCCACGCCCTGGTTGAAAAAATTGTCAACAAACATATTCTCGCTTTTCATGTAGACATTTATTGCAAAGTTTAGAGATTTTTCATTTCTTCTCTCAAATGTATCAAGTTTTGAAATCGGTGTTGGAGTTGTCATCTTGGAAGTGTTCATGTATTTGTCTATAAAATGTTTTGTCTGATCATATCGATCTCCTTCATCAATCACCAAACCTCTATCATTTTCACGCGGATATGGAGCGAGAAATGCTTGCGCAACTGAACTGAATAAACATCCGTTCTCAATGTGACTTTTCACATCCAGACATGATGCCAGCTCTTTGCAGCTGAGTTCGTACTGTTTTTTCCCTCCGCCTCCAGCATATTTTGTTTCAGCAACTTCCATTCGCAGACCGGCAATGTCCTGCAAGCTGTGGCCAGATCCTTGCAATGTCAGATCGTCAATACGAGAATTGCACTCGTCAAACATTTTCTCAATATCTGACTGAATTAAATGCTTTGAACCACGAAACATTCGATGATTGGCTGATCGCAAAGGCACTGTTATAATTCGCACAACCTCTCCATCTTCATCATAGCTAGAAAAGCGTGCGAAAATGCTCATATGGACCGTAATGGAATGAAATCGATTCAAGTAGGCGTCAAGCAAGTTACCTAGTTCATCCGCTTCACTAATTCTCACTGATTCAATATTAGACAGCTGATTAGGCTCAAAACTTCTCTCAACAGATTCAATTCGTCTACCGAACGCTCCTGCGCGTACTTTGTAATGTTGAAAATGTTCCGCATTGGAATGGTCCATGGCCAATTGAGGTGATTCAAATCTCCGATGACAATAACCACATGCATGCTTAAGTTTGCCATAATGATTCATTGTTTGCATGTGATTTGTCGCGGAATAACTGTCTCTAAATTCACGATAGCATGTTGGGCAAATTCTCGGGTATTTCGATCCATCATATTTTTCTTTTTCCTTCACACTATGACTTTTGTGCATGTGCTGTCTCACTTGTTGGTTTGTGGCGAAATAACGAGCACACAAATGACACTTCCAATACGCAGTCTCTCGAGGCGCCATGATTCCTTGAGCTTCCAAACACGACTGACAAGGTATTTAAGAATATCATCAAGCGGAAAAGGGCGAGTGAGCGGGCGTGCTTTGCGAAAGGAAAAAAAAGAGTGAAAATGGATTTGGAAGATGTTGCTGGAATCGGTCTTGGACCACAACAAACAACAGAGACAGGCCTCATGGGTTCACAGTGCGACTTTTTTACACCGCCTGTCAATGAGAAAGCAATGCTTTATTCGAGGGAAAACCGAATCAGACCGACTACTACGATTACTGATAATGGACCTTATGAATTCATGATCAGTCCTGAAAGTGGATTGTACATTGATCCATCATCATTCAGACTCAACGGTTTGGTTGAAGTGGTAAAACTCGCGGCGACTGGCGCTGAAAGCGCTCTGGTCGAAGCTGATGATGTTAGTGTAATTAACATTTTTCCTCACGCTCTCTTCGATAACTGCTCCATAATGATTGAAGGGACACAAGTCAGTCACATTAGCACAAAAACTTATCACATCAAGGCCTACCTTGAGAAGCTGTTGAGCTATTCGATTGACGCAGGGCGAACACACTTGGCATGTGACAGGTGGGAAATGGACGAGGCGGACGGATTTGATTATCCATCTGACGGGAGAAAGACTCGTGCCGATA
The DNA here is from genome assembly GCA_032355825.1 of Melanodrymia aurantiaca. Lineage (NCBI taxonomy): Eukaryota > Metazoa > Mollusca > Gastropoda > Neomphalida > Peltospiridae > Melanodrymia > Melanodrymia aurantiaca. The sequence continues at coordinate 9,342 of JAULBR010095546.1, forward strand.
CTGCAGTAGGATATGTTCCTCTGGTGACCAGCAAAAAAGTCTACAACTCAAGAAAGGTGTGGGTGAAGAATGGGAAAATTGATTTTTGTATGAAGTTGCACGCAGATGCAATTTCGGTTGGACGTTTGTTTCCAGACAAAATGAAAATGTCAATCAAACTAAGTCGAACAAACGATGCTTTGGTCCTTCTCGCGGCAACAGCCGACTCGACAAAGTACAAAATCAAAATTCATGATTTGTCTTTGTCGTACAGAAAAATTCAGCTGGAACAGAGTTTGCTTGCTCGGACAGATAAAGCTCTGGCTGCCGGTGGACGTTTTCGATATCCATTCATGAGAACAGTAATCAGAGAGCAAAACATTCCCGCTGGCGGGCTGAGCTTTAGATGGCATAATGCATTTGTCGGAGTTTTGCCGTCTCAGATTGTTGTCGGACTATGTGATGAAGATGCCGCTTCCGGTGTCATTCACAAAAGTCCATTTCGCTTCAATCACTACAATTTGACTGATATGCATTTCAGCATGAACTTGATGAGCTTTCCTGGTGACCATTTCACTCCAGACTTTGCGAACAAGCTATTCTTGCGAGAATACAGATCATTTCTCGACAACACTGGCACCGATGTGCTCAACACGGGCAACATGGTCACGCCAGCGCTCTTTGAGAAAGGATGCACTTTTTTTGTTCAGGATTTCACTCCGGACAAGTGCAATCAATTCCATCGACATGTTGGCGATGAAGGAGTTATTGACTTGAATTTCACATTTGGAACAGCTGTGCCAGTTGGAGGCATCAAGGCCATTTGCTATGCAATCTATCCAGACGAATTTCAGGTAAATTAATATATAATATTTTATAATATAAAAAATGTGCTAATATTTTAAAACATTTTTCCTACAGCTTGATGCAGACAGAAGAGTGTACAGTACAGGTGGAGCAATTTAGGACAACAAAATGACTAGCGATAATCATAATGACGGACTGACAAATGGATACATTTATAACGTTTTGAAGAACGTATTGAAATGTCGTTCCTTTGTGGATGTCTATTCTGCAGACACTATAAGTGACAACTTTTTCAACGTGCAAAAGCATGAAATGAAAATTGCAATTACCAACTTGTCAAAGTCTGGAATGGAAGGAACACATTTTATTTGTCTAATTTGTTTTCAAGACGGACTCATTGTAGTCGATTCCCTCGCTCTTTCACTAGATGTCTATGCATCTCATTTGAATGATCAGTTAATAGCGAGTGGGAAAAAACTCTATTATATGTTTGAAACTCCAATACAAAGTGTCCAATCTGATGCGTGTGGCGGATATTGTATATTCTTTGCCTGTCTCTTTGACATACATACGTTTCCCAATCAGTACAATTTACAGAACTTTTCTTCAAAGACCCTCGATTTGCATGTCAACGACAAAGTACTAATACGAAATTTGAAAGTAATAATACAACAGAATTTTAAACGGAAATAACTAAATGCATTGTTTAGTGTGGTGTGCGTGTTTATTGTCAATAAAAAATGCATAATATGATTGTTTTTTTTGTTCTGATGCGCATCATTTTTCCTTTTTCATTAATTCGTTGCTGTTGCTTCTTTTTCTTCTTCTTCTTTCCGTCCTGTTCGCTCCATCCCCCGCCCTCCTCTGCTTCTTCTTCTTCTTTCGCTCTTTCATTTTAGCCACTAGCCGGAATGCCATTGGTTGTTACGGGCGACTCCAGCCCAGGCAAGGAGGGGTTTTGTAAAACCATGCTGGTGATGCCGTTCCATGCTGTTTGCAGCTCTCTCGCCATGCCGACAGGGAATTCAACTCGGAAAACGCCGGGCTTCTTGGTCTTTGTGATGTAGTTTCTTTGGAGGACAATTTTCCTCATCGTGCTCCTGGCCTTGTTCCTTTTGTCCTTTGGCCTCATGCTCACATCGGCAACGAACAAATTGAAGTGAGCATTGAATTGACCAAACATCTCGATCGTGGGCCCAATGCGTTTCTCTTGAACACTCTCGTCCAGAGTCCAGCCTTCATCGTTGCCGCCGAGAGAAATGACAGAATTGTCGTCAATCGAGTAGCAGGCTTGTTTCTCTCCAACAGTGTCCTCATCAGCGCCATTATTTTGCTGAGGATGGAACTGTTGCTGCTGGTGGTGGACCTGCTGATGCTGTTGATTCTGCTGAAGCTGTTCTTGATGCTGCTGGCCAGACTGAAGCTGATGCTGCTGCTGCTGTCGCTGTTGTTGCAAGTTATTGAGAATGCTGTTGTCATTTGCCATGACATTGGCATGACGTTTTCGAGTTGCTGGCGGTGGTGGATATCGATTATCCTCCAAGTCTGCCTGAATCGCGTTTACATCGATCTGAGCCTGAGTCATTGTCGGGAGCTTTTTTTTTCTCTTTCTCTTTCTCAAACAGGGTCTGGTGGTGGAGACCTTTCCTCTTTGAGAGTCAGTGTGTGACTGACTTGCTTTTCCCAAAATGGCAGCCATTTTATATTCTTTCGACTCTTCTGCCAGAGAACTAATGCGAACCAGTTGGTTGTACTGTACAAAATTGCTCTCGATATGGCTACATTGGCGGGCGAGCGTCGTTGGAGAAACGTTGCAAATTTGGGCGCACATTCTCATGCTGATTCTTTTACTCCTAACTTGCCGCATAGTTCTATTTTTGCAATATAAAAAAAGACAGGAGGCAAAAAGTGAGTCGGGTTTGCATGAATAAAACGATATTATTGATTGCACAAAATGAATCAGGGCGCTGGATGATTCTTGATTAATTTGCAGAATGTTGTCTTCACATCTGGCTAAAATTGCACGGAAATGCGACTCAAAGTTCTGATTCATTACAACTCCTCTATTGACAATTTTATCCATTGTCCAGAATAAAGAAACAGATGTGTTGTCGAAAAAATGACATATTTCAGTGACCGATCTCATTGCGTCATGTCTTCGACAAGCAACATATAGACAATATGCCGCAAGTGCTAATTGACGATTATAAGATTTACTTCGAACTACATGAAAATGACGTAGAAACATTTCCACTGCTGAAATTTCAATTATCATTGGGAAGTGAAAATTTTCACAAACTCGTTCCAAAATGTCTCTCGCGAAACCAGAACCGACATTGGCTAAATAAAGCTCATCTCTCGTGTGTGGGAGATCTAATTTGAATCTGGCGGCTTGCGGCTGATGCGCGGTGTTTTGTGTTTGGCGGCTATTTTGTGAATTGGTTTTGGGCCCCCACGCCAGCAACAACAATCCCTCGATCCCACAACGCTCGCATCCACCCGCCAACGACAACTCTCCGGCATTGCTGCGACAGCAGCATTGTGTTATTTCACTGACCGATTTATTCAGGTAATTAAATTTGCTGCTGTCGTAAACGGGAAGGGATACATTTGAAGACAATCTGGCCCACTTTCCAGGCTCAATAAAATTGTCATAAGGCACGTAGTTTGTCAAAACACGACAACAATCGCGACATGTATAAGTTTCATCATGATAATTGTATTCAATTTTAGCATGTTCGCAGGAAGACATTCTCTCTGTCTCTCTGTCCCTCTCTCTCTCTCTCTCTCTCTCTCTCTCTCTCTCTCTCTCTCTATTATGCCACAAAACTTAATGCTGATTGTTTCAACGGTCATTCAGTCGTGAAATTTCTTAATCAGGGAAAAAACTCAACCATCAACAGAAGGTCAAATGCAACGCCTACCACTTTCGAGGCGGCACGTAAAACTGATTAAGGCACAGCTCAGCAGAAAAAATGACCGTTGAGGTCATTGTCCTGCAATGCAACACTGGTTTCAAGGTGGTCAATGGATTAACATTTTTTGGAAAGCCTGATTGTCGGTTAGCGCCACAGCTCTACAATAATTTTCATCCGTTGATCTAATTAAGAAAAATTGGCATGCAAAAGTTTTACGAGAGCACAAATTGTACAGTGATCCCGAGATTACCCAGAGACGACGACAGGCTGACACAGTTCAATTAAACGAACAACTGCGGCTTCCATTAGCGCAATATCTTGCTCGGTTTTCCCTCCGACGAACACTACTTTATAATTCGAAAAGACTAAGGCAGTGCCAATTTTTTCAAATTTGATGATGCAAGCCGGAAATTTTTCCGTATTGAATCTTGCTAATAGGACACTTTCTTTGCGACCAATGACAGAGTTTGCAACGCCATGAAGCACACAGAGTCGCAAATTTTCGTCCTTCTTGCACGATGACACTGTTACAGTCCCCGAGGCTGTAATATTGTCAACTGTGTGTGATATTTTCGCTCTCTCGGCTTCAGAGAGGAAAAGTCTATCGCATAATTTCTTGATAGACAAATCACATTCTTGCAATGACTTTATCCCTGTCGCATTCACGTGGCCAGAATAAAAAATCACGTATTTGAATTTGCCCTCTGAGTGGGTAAAAAAGCTTGCTCTTCTCTTCGTCTCTTCACCTTTTGTCTGTGATGATAAAGGATTAGATAACCGCTCGGAGAGCAGCTTCAGTTTGTCCGCGTCTATACAGCGAACACTAATTTTATAATTTTGTATATTGAATGCTCTGGACATGTTTCTCGTGCACTTGTCAATCGATAACTGAATATTTAAAGAAGCTACATGTAGTATTTATAGCAAATAGGAAACACAATGAATTACAACCGACACACGGGCGATTTCCAGCAGAAAGGTTATGGAATCGGTTCGGTGCTCTCATCACTTTTCCGCGGGCTTGTGCCCTGGCTCAAGGGTACTGCCAAAGTTGTGACAAAAGCCGCAAGTGCAGCCTCACAAAGTGATTCTGGCAAAGAGCTAATTGCCACAGCAAAAGCAGGTGCAGCCAGAGCGGCCCTTAATGCTGCATCGAGAGCTCTGAAAGGTCAAAACGTGAAAGAGGGACTAAAAGAGGACGCTAAAAAAATGCGTGTCAACGTTTCTAAAGTTGTTGATAATGTTAAAATTGACAAGATTTTGGCGGGAAGCAGCAGCAGCACGTCAAAAAGAAAGAGAAAGAAAACACCGTTCGTTGTCGTGAAAGGAGGGAAAAAACTAAAAAAAACTTCAAACGCGCTAATCTAAACGAAAAAAATGACTCCTGACGATTGGACCAATTATACAACTGTACCGCATCCCACGGCATTCGCAGGCAAAAACCTTTTACAGAGATTCTATCCTGGACTGACACGTAAGGCTGCTGACAAAGGTTTGCATAGTAACGAGCCGTATACCGTACTTCGAGAGCCGAAACGACACGTGTCAAATCCTGTTTATGTATGGCGCATCAGAGAGTTGTTGCAAGCTGATTTGCTGGACAAGCAGGATCTATCCAAATGGAATGATGGTATACGTTTCATTCTTGTTGTGCAAGATACTTTCTCACGAAAAGTTTTTGTTGCTGCTTTGAAGAACAAGAAAGCAGACACTGTCACAAAAGCTTTTTCGGTCATTTTACAGAAAATAAATTCATCATCAGGCAATGCAGAAAGACTCTTGACAGACAATGGTTAATATTCATATTTATTACTTTTTTTTAAAGACATTAAATATGCTTGATGTTATGCACAGGCGGAGAATTCTGGAATGTGCAAATGGCAGCATTGCTGAAGCGAAATTCAGTTAAGCACGCATCGCCAATTTTCCATGCTCCTCATGTCGAACGCGTGCAACGCACAATTCAGGGGATAATGCACAAACACATGAGACAAATTGAATCAAATAGATACATTGATCGATTGGACGATATAATTGAAAGTTACAACAGCAGATATCATCGGATTATTAGAATGTCTCCGAATGAAGCAGAAGAAGAAAAGAATGGAAATAAAGTGCGTGACGCTCTCTCGCTCTATTACAAAACTGTTGAGGATAAAAGAACGAAAAAAGTCAAGTACAAAGTCGGACAGTTGGTGCGTGTGTTGAAAAGAAAAGAAACGTTTGCTCGCAGTTATCAGCCAAAGTTTGGGGATCAATTTTACAAAATTAATGCAGTATTGACCAATTTGCCTCGAGTCATGTACAAACTTTCGCATTACGATACCAATGAAATAATGCCTGATCGATATTATGAAGAAGAAATTTCGCTCGTTGAAGGAGACACATTTAAGGTGGAAGAAGTGTTGAAACGAAAGGTTGTTCGCAGAAAGCCGATGGTGTTGATCAAATGGAGAGGATCCACTGTGCCCACTTGGGAACCTGCTTCGTCCATTGTGAGTGATTTTGCTAATTAAAACTAGTGAAATGAGCGAACAGGATAATTTTTTTTACGTCACATTGCATTCAAACGCAATTCTGCATGGAGCCAAAAGCAACACTCTTGCACAATTTCGCAACGTTTTTGCTCGTCCTCTACAAGTTCCTCGTCGTGAAAATTGGGCAGTTGGTCTACACAGTGTAATATGCAACAATGAAGTAGAAGACTCGCAAGATTTCGACTACTTGAAGTTTTCCAATTTCCTCGTGCATTGCAACGAACTGGACGGCACAGACAACCCAAACAAATTACTAAGCGTGCATTCACGTCTCCCTTTTGACATTCATTATAATCGTGTACATTATTTTGCACCGCGCCACATAGAATATTCCAGGCTTGGTCTGGACTCCCTGAATGAAATTTCCATTCAAATTCTCAACGAACACTACGGTGTCTCTCATTTCGCTGTAGGACAAAGCACAACAATCACTTTAATTTTTTCTCGACTAACAAACGAAGAAATGCTCATTCCAATACGAGTGAGCAGTATAGACAGTCTGTATATACATGACAACAAACCAAGCTGTTTTGAGGCTGTGTTGCCTCGAGTGTACAATAACACGAGCGCAAAAAAATATTTTATTGCGCTAAGCTCTCTCACATTCATTCCGGATTTTTCTGTCCTGAGGGAAACAACAAAACACGTTTACGGCTTTACCATTGAAGAGGACAAAATGCATCTTCCTTTTCCACAAACAAGCACAGACGCGGATACTCTCATTTACGATTTCGCATATAATGTGGAGAAACGATGGAGTGAAGTGCTGAATATGATTTTCTATGATCTGGTCACAAAACAGGGCGAGAATGTTGTAACTTGGAGCTATAATGATGAATATAGCGAGGATGATGACAAACGACGATTGGTCATTAATTTCAATGTGGATTGTCAGCTTTATTTGCCAATTTCTGTTGTGCAAATTCTTGGATTTACTCGTTACTACGACAGCGTGCAAGGTGGCCATATAGTGATTAAAGCAAAAAAGGGAGCAAAAATTGTGGCCGGACAAAAGCTGAACATTACTCTTTTTCTGCCACAAAGCATATCAGTTTATTGCAACGCAATCGAGCCTGGAATTGTCGGCAATGTGATGGGTCAGGTGATTTCTACAATTCCAATAAATGTCAAGCCTGCACGTTTAACTGCCAGCTATACACATCAAGCATCAAGTTTGGAATTTCACCCTCTGAACACGCAGACATTGTCTAGTCTAAAAATTGAAATGAGAGATCCAGCCGGAGCGTTAATCAGATTTTCTGAATCAGCTTCTAAACGTCTCGTGCACATGACATTTCTATTGAAAACATTTGATGAATGAATGAACGAGCAAAGAATGTATATAAACAAAAAAATTTATTCAAATTTCAATAAAACAAATTCAAACGACAATAACATCGTCCGACGACGTCTATTTTTTCTCATTACTTTTCTTCTTTTTTTTCACGCAAGCATATACTAAGACTGGCAGGACTCCAACAGCAATTAAAACAATCAGCATGCACATAAATGTTATTAGCATGCATGCTAGCCCACATGTAAAATTCATTGCCGTTTGGGACAGCAGCTTCATCTCTAGCAGTCGAGTGAGATCCTGATGATGAAAGAGAGAGAATTAAAATTGTTATTTCCTAACAAGAATGTGAGACAGTTTTGGAGAATAAATCCTGGTGGAAAGTCTGTCAACGATTTGTTTTGGTAGAACAATTATTTTCTTTGCTCTTGAATATTTTCTTCGCACACGAAGCGCGCGTCGAGCCCTTTTGGGCTTTTTTTTTCGACACGAATGCATTTTGTGTTGTAATTAGCCTCAGAAATTTCCCCACTGCAAAAGCTGTTGCTTTTTTTGAGGACCCACAAACATCTTTTCTTTGCGGGGAGTCATCGTCTTAAATTTGCCTACTCCTTTGCCTTTTTGTGGCTTCCTCCTGCCGGCCACAATGACGCTCACGCGTCCTTTACATATAATTTTTTTCCTGCCAGCATTCTTTTTTTTCTTCTTCTTCGTCCTCTTCTTCTTCTTCTTCTTTTCTTTGCCTGCTCCCTTAGATATATTAAGCGTCATAATTTTAACCATTGTAAAACAATGTGCACACCTTAATTTAACTTTAAAACTTCAGGTAATTATACTTAAATACCTGAATGTGTCCTGAAGTGGCTGAATATTTCGTCCACAGCTCTGTTTTTGTTTTGTTGTGCTGTAACATGTGTGTGTGTCTATTGTTTATGTATATACTTGTAATGTAATATATAAGTTCACATTAATTTACCTCTTTTGTAACGGTATTCTTCTCCTCGCGAATTTCAACAAATGCTTTATTTTGCAATTGTTGCTCGCAATTCGAAGTTGTGACGTGATTACGCGGAGAGAATGTTGTAGTCGGAGTCGGCGTGGTTGATGTTGATGTTACCGTGCTCACGACTGTTTCTGCCTGGCGAAAAATGGGAGCCAGTCTATTATTAGGCGCTGGCGGCATTGGTCTTTGTAGTCGCTCGCTGTAGAAAAACGGTCTTGAATTTGAAGTTGTAGTCGTGGGCGTGGTCGAAGTCGTCATCGTTGTTGTCGTTGTTGCGACTGATGTTGTAGTTGTGGTTGTGGTGGTGGTACTCGTCGTCGTCGTCGTCGTGGTTCTACGACCACCATACTTTTCCAGCATCATGCGCTCAAAATCTCTTTGACTAGGAGCTTGACTTTTAATTAAAATAACCAACAAAGAGCATATGAGTAACAATTTTATATTCATAGTGATAGAACGAGAGATAAAGATGAACTGATTAATTTCATTTACAGGCAAGCTTTTTGTAAGAGAGAGAGAGAGAGAGAGAGAGAGGTGAGGGAGGTTAATGATTGCGTTGCACGAAATTAAGCTTCTTCGTCGTCTTCATCGTCGTCGTCGTCGTCGGCGATAGAAATGTAATCGACTCTTCCAATCGTGCATAGCTTGAATTCCAAATGTCCTATTATAGTTCTGTTATCTTGACTGGTGCTCCATTGCACGTCATCAATTGTTAGCTGACAATCAGGCTTTCCATCGACCCCGAAAGTCATTGCATTGCAGGACAATGACCTCAGGACAGTTGAGTTTTTCTTGATTGAGAAATTTCGTGACTTCAAACGACCGTTGGACTTTTGCACAATATCCAATGAAACCTTTGCAAAACATTTCTTTCCCGCTGAATCAGTTGCTGCTGTGGAGTAAATATTGGACGCAATAATGTAAATTAATCCGGCTACAATCACCGCGAGAGATATTGCCAGACCCAGCGGAACAAGATCTTTCTTTTTCAATCTAATAACACGATCGTACTGCTGCTCCTCAAGTGAAATAGGCATTTTGACAAATTGTATTGATTTTTTATTGCAACTACATTATACGTATATCATTTTAAATACATGCACAACACGCACACACACACAACATACTATTTGTCGCTTGCTGAAAGATTTCTGAATTTCACTCGAACCAATTCCATATTATGGCCTCTGACAGTCAGCGTGTCCATTGTCATCTTTTGAACCAAAATTGGAGACGCGCTTTTCATGAGATGACTTCGCTCAGCACCACATGCCGGATCGCAAATCAGTGACACCTTGCTGAGTATTGATGTTCCTACTGTGCTGGCTATTAACTGACACAAAAAAATGTGCAAATTTTGATAATCCGGCTCGCTTTCGGGATGAAGTCTCTCGTTGCTTTTTCTTTTCCCTCCCTTTCTCGCAAAGCCAATTACAATTTTTGGCCCTCCGTCAGCAGCGTAATCATGCATGTTCAATAGATATAATTTAAAAGCGTTTGTCATCAGGTCGGAAATTGATTGCATGCTAATGCAGGATTTAAAATGAATCATCTCAATGTAAGTGAGTGAATATTCTTGGGTGGAATGAAGACAGATCGTGAAGTTCTTGCAATTCCATGACTCATTAAATTTCCATTGCATACACTGAACCACGTCTTTGTAAGACATGGCCAGCCCGCAGCATGTTGAACATGCGCTGTCGTTGTTGGTCGCGATGGTCTTTCTCCTGCTGCTTCTACGCGTCGTCGAGATTACAGGTGTTTTGGCTGCCGTGGCATCTCTTGTTTCGTCGTGGAATGATTTTGTCGCGATCTCATCTGAAAACGATAATTTCCGGCGAGCAGCTGATTGAGTCTTTTCAGGCGATGGAGAATCTGTCGACAAAACAGGGTTTCTGTTTCGAGCCATCCATTCATCCCAATTTTCGCTGTCCACGTCGCTGTCAATGTCTATCGCGATGTCATCGTTTGAATCTTTTCTCGGCGAGTGACTTGGTGGTGATCTTGTGGAGAATGGAGTGCCGCCTGTATTTTCTGATTGCATTGGTGAACTTTGCGCGAAAGGAGTCGCAATTCTGTTCCACAACGACATTCGTAGTCAAGTGAAGAGAGCACGCTAAATGTTGAGTATTTATATGCCTGGCGAAAAAAAAAAAGCGGGCACAATTTTGGGCGTGCCAAAAAAAATACCCATCAGACAGACAGAGAACATTGGAATTTGCTGGTCAGTGATTGGTTGTGTGGAACAACGTTGAACCAAGCAGAAGACTGATGAACGCCTCAGCCACCAAACTAACATGAAACAACCAACGGTTACAAAAGTGGAAAGGTTGCGATATAATGTTTAATAATTGTTCCGAAATATACGTTATGTTAAGATCGATTCTTGCGAGCGGAACGTCTCAGCCATTCCAATTTGCTTTTGCTCCTTGGCGGCGACGACCTTCTTTTTTTCTTCAACTCATCCCTATGCTTATCCTGGTAATTTTGGAAAGTCCTAAAAGTGTGTATCATTCGATACACATCCAAGGACGTTTCTGTAATTGCCCAGCGTAGATATGTTAGATAAGTGCTCATCTGAAATGAAGTGAGAAATTATAATCAAAATGTTTTTAGATATTAAGTTTTGCAAGAGTAATTACATCGGGATCGGTTGCAGGCCCCAGGTGATATTCACCTAATTCGCAGTGGTCGGTGAAACCAAGTACGAAGTTGATCCAAGATGCCAAAAATTCAGGGCAGTCTGGCGATGTATAATCCAGGTCTCCCGCGCCATTGACCGTCCAAAAGTGACGGAACATAGTTGTAGTTGTGACTAGGTCCAAAATTCGATTCCCGACAGCTGCTTCTCGTGGCGTGATGTCGGCCGGTGGTCCTGCAATCGGATTTGTACCCAGTCTGTCCCTCCTGTTCAGCTCGGCAATTGTTCGGTACAAATAAATTTCGTTGGACGAGCTGACATGTTGAGTTGTGGCAGGACGGCCAGGCATTGGAAGAGGCTTTGCCGTCATTACTGGATGTCGATACTGAAAAAGGAAAAATAATTATAATACAGTTCAAAAGATATTATAGTCGGAATAACTCACATGGCATGGCGTAATGTTTTCCATCATTACCATTCCTCCAAAGGTCGCAGATGGATTGTCACATGTCAAACTGTTTCCACAAGGTGGGCGAGATCGCAATGAGTTTCCCCCGCCGGAAGAAGTTGACGGTTGGAGATTGTCTCTCCTTCCTGATGTACCTGGCTGTGGCTGTAGGAGAGAATTTGTTCGTCGTCTCGGTATGGCGCCCAACGAACCTGGTGCTGGCGTAGGACAAGGGTGGGTATGGTCATTGCCACATGGAGCAGCAGTGAGAGCCGCCGACCCGTCGTCATCCTGTGAAAGATTGTATGTCAAATTAACTTCATATTTAATGAAAACGTTGATTATTATATAAACTTACCTCGTCAGATGAGACCAAGTCAACAACTTGGATTACCTTCCACCCATCGTTTTGCTTTTTGGGTGGCTGTGCAAATAGGAGTGTTGCAACGGCAGCAAAAATTATTATAGAAGCTAGTCTTGCCATATTGAAGACTTTAAAATAATGATGATGGTAGTGAGAAAGTAAAGCGCTTTTATAGCAAATCAGAACAAAGCCTGTTCTGCTGTACTTGCTGAATAGGCAAAAGGAACATGTTTCATCACGCGATCGACATGTTATCTGACGCTTGCACTCTTATGTTTTTGTCTGTCTGAACAATCTGTTGTTAAGGAGAACAAAAGTGGTAGTCATTAAACGAGAGTTTGGTCGAGGTCATAAAAGTGTAAAGACCTCTCTACAGGATGAGAAAAAGTTTAAGAAAGAAGGGATAAAATGAAATG
>JAULBR010095547.1:0-11790 GCA_032355825.1 Melanodrymia aurantiaca
GTCTGTCTGTCTGTATGTCTGTCTGTCTGTCTGTCTGTCTGTCTGTCTGTCTGTCTGTCTGTCTGTCTGTCTGTCTGCTTCTCTGTCTGTCTACCTGATCATCTATCTATCCTACCATCCATCCATCTATTCAACAAACCATCCAACCAATCAATTATCCCATCCTTTCAACCATCCATCAATCAATCCACACCATTTTCAGAACTTTAATTTCCTTTGCATGGCCTTGTCCACTTACATTAATTTTGTTTCTACATTGGATTAATATGCATGTATCGTGAGCACCTGTCACAGTTAGAAAGGCAAGAACAGGGATGTGTGTTTATAGAATACTTAATGAACTGCGAGGCAATGCGTACAGTTTTACTTACTTAGGTAAAGCGATGTTCTCCTTTGCCAGCCTTGACAAGTGCAAGTAAACTACATGTATTACTGAGTAGCAAGTTTGGTATTCTATTTATTACACTTTGTCTCATGTTATTCTGGTTTCATATTTTTCACATATTGCAATTTTCTGTAGGCACCCATCAACAAAAAAGACGTTGCACAACATGCTATAGCACAATCGTTTGACGTCATGTAACGACTTATATCGCCCATATGAAATATACATAGGGAAGATCACAAACTATTGCCTCTTTATCTCTTTACCAATTTTAGTAATACATGATGTAGTTGGATATCACAGAGTAAACCCTGATCAGTGATATAATCAAAGGAGAAAGTAGTGGGAAAACTGGTGTAAAATACTAAATATATAACATTTAAAATATTTTCGTTTTTGATTGACATCATTGTATCGTTTGTCAATATTAAAAAACTGGAGGCGGTTATCTTTTCAAAACTGACACATCATTCGATTAATACCCGATAATACGTCCAGCATAATGGTGGATTTATTGCCACTCCAGACAAAACATACTTAAGTAGTTCCCATGCACTCGATTGACAATATGTTAAGTTTGATACTTGAGAAAATATACAACATGCTGGCTGGATATAGAAGCGGTATGGCGTTATGTAAACATTAGGCTGTACACAACTTCCTGACAGTTACACACCTGTGTGCGTTATTGCCATATGATAACTATTCAATAAACAACAGTCATTGTTTACAGGATCACTCCGGTCATCCATGGTGTCACGGCAATAGAAAAGAGTTATGTAATTTAGGGAAATATCTAAAATTTGCAACAAAGCTCTCAAATTTGCAACAAAACTAAGATCGCAACATGTATAATAATCTTTGTCCATCCTCCAAATTTACACCCATTTATGTGTAATTTTATTATGTATGTATTTATGTATTGTATGTGCCTATGAGCCAAATGGCTTAAAGCAAATAAACAATTACAATTATGGCCTCATTAGTTAAAAGTTTGTTTAACGACATCTCTGGAACACATTGATTATTAATCAGCGGTTATTTGATGTGCAGCACATGGTTATATCAAGATTTGGTCACAGAGAAAACCCACTGCCATCACATAGGCTACTCTTCTTGAAATAACAGCATTGGATCTTTTATGTGCACATTCCCTCAGACAGGATAGCACACAGCACAGTCTTTAGACCAGTCGTGGATCACTTGTTGGAATGGAAAATAACCCAACGGGACCTCTGAGGAGGATCGATCCCTCGACTCATCAAGCCACATGCTCCACTCTTATAGGCTTTGTTAGTATTCTTGGATCAATATTTAAAAATAAAACGACACAGTTTGTTTAACAACACCATTGAAACACATCAATAATCAGCGGCTATTGGATGTGAGACCATGTGTCGACATAACCATGTCTAACATTCAGTAACTGCTGATTATTAATCAATGTGTTTGGGTGGTTTCATTAACAAACCAACTTTATTGTGTTCAAGCGAAGAGAGTTGGATACATTTTTTAACAAGTTGTAAGATAAATGGTAATGAGATTGATTATGACAAAGATTACACTGATTATAACTGATATTGATTATGATTGTAACTGATGATAGTGTTTATGACATTAATACTAGTGATTTGGATCATTATAATTATGACAATTCTGGTGATTATAATGGTTGAAAATATGACAAAAATAGTGATTATGATGATGGTGATTATGATAGTGATTATGATGAAAATAGTGATTATGACTGATAGAAGTAATTATTGCCAATTATGATGATTATGTTGTTATCATAATAATAATAATGATTGCATTATGATTGATAATGGTACTTTCCATCAACTTGATCAACTGAAATCTGTGAAATTGCATTTGATATTAATTTCCTTCATTCGACCACCAAAACAATGCTGTATTATATAAAATAATAAAAGTGTGTTTCGGCTAATCTTCTACATAGATAAGATGCCATTATTCTGATATAACAGTGACTCCTGGAGACAGAGCACTGTTGTCGGAATTTATGACCGGCTGATGCAGCTTATGTCATTAAGCATGATGCACACTTCCTGTCTGGATGTGAGGTGTCCGCGGGACTCGATGGCTGGGTTACCTGGTAATACCCGACGATACATTAATCTTGTACACACCTGCACGTGTGTGTGGCGTGGGTCGGACACAATACCTGTGAGGGAGGTCTAATATAATGTAATCTCACACAGCAGGTGAACAAAATAGCTGACATTGGAAAAGTGAAGAACTTGTATTGGAAATATCTCAGTGGGCAAGAAGTGTAGGAGAGTAGTGTTGTTATATTGCAAGCTTTTGTTTGTGATTTTTTTTACTTGATGCCCATGGCGCTGACTTAATTTTTGCGAAGGAAATTTTGCCACAATCGGAAATGTTCAATTCAACTTCCAAAACCTGTATGTAACTTACATAAGGTGTTTTCAATGTAGAGTAATATGCAGGATACGTTAAGGGAAAATAATGGAAACGAGGCCCGGTAGTGCCGAGTCTCATTATTTTAAGGAATGGAGAGTTACGAGGATATTCCCCAACTTAAAATACACCAATATAGATAGTATTTTACAGTAATTTAATACTTTAGAACAATATTCATCTATGTTAACACTTCAAAATATCACAATTTTTAAATGAATACTAGTATTTGTCACACTCCACGGTAATCTCATCGCAATGTATTTCCTATGCATGAGTGAGCACATAACAAGTGCATGTACATGTATTTTAAGCTATCACTCCATTACTTAAAAATAATGGAGCGCTGAGACAATAGCATGACGTCACAAGTGTATTTTAATACCAACTAACAATTGTGCGTGTAAAGTTGGTTTTGGGGTTAAAAAAAAATATATTAGAAAAACAAATATTTTGGGGAAAGCTTTTTTTTGGCGAAAAAGCCATACTCTTTATTCCTCTGTATGGAAGTCAAATTTCTTTTCTATTATTAATCAATATATCCACAACCACTAAGCTTATTTGACTGAATCTTGCATGTATATCTGGATATAAACTGCCTCCACCACCCCCTCACCCACCCCTGCCCACAATCCACATCTCCCAACTTAAAAAAAAGAAAATGTATATAAATAAAATTTGGCAGAAAATAGATTCACTTTTATAACATTTTATATTATTCATATTACATGTGTATGGCCCCAGTTCAAACTCCATCAGAGCACCCCCATCCTTCCTCCCCAGCCCAAGTGAAAAATAAATATAATCTTCCACAGGCTTGTCTAACCTGCTGTCTTCATCTCAAGTGTAATTAATTTTTATTGGTTTTCTGCCAACTGGAGTTAAAATTAAATTAAAACGTCATGGTCTGAAACACGTTTAAAGCTTTATGGTGAAACTGTATCTATTACAACACTTTCACATACATGTAAAACATGATGCAGCATAATTACGAAAGCCGCTTTGTCATTAAGTCATCCAGGTGTGTAGAAATAAAGCGGCTCAAGTTGTGTGTTGTGCCTCTTGAAAGAAACGATGAAAGCTCCGTTTCCTATAATGTACATTTCATGGTCAGGTGGCTAGAAACCTTTGATCTTGCAGCATATGATTTTCCTGTCTGGTCAACATGTCTCTGTGAATGGTTACAAGTAAATCACCTGTATGGCTGGCATTGTCCTACATTGTCTGTGACTAGTTTTATGTGAAATTGATGTCGTATACTCTATTGAAACATGTTGAACAGGAATAGTTTATCCTTATTATCAGTCTATTGTACGATGTTTTGGAAATATCCAGGGGGTATAAAGGTTACAATTTAACTCTGATGATCTCAGATTTAAAAAATATATAAATCATGTATGAAAAATAAGTACCAAATAATGTCTATAATTATATTTTTGTTAGTATAGTACAAACAGTTTTGGTCTGAATAGAACTGAAGAATGGACTTCAGCGTAATGTATAGTTTATTAAAGAGAATCATTCAACATTTTGACATGAAAAACACAATCACGTGACAATAGCCAAATGAATTTACATATAACCATAAGAGAAAACACTGTCCATGTTTATCTACATAATTGCATGCATCAATAGAAAGTCAAAATGTCATATTAGGCCCATTCCACGTTACATGTGTTACAATTCAGAATTTTTTTTTACAGAACAATTACTCCTGATAACTCTTTCCTAAATGTTTATAACTATGATGGTAATACTATTACATGTACCATCATAGTTATAAACATTTAGGAAAGAGTTATCTCTCAGGAATAATTGTTCTGCAAACAAATCTTCTGTATTTATCTCTCTGGAATAATTGTTCTGCAAAAAAATCTTCTGTATTGTAACAAACGTAACGTGGAATGGGCCATTACATAAAATTGCTTTTTGTACATCATACGAATATGTCACCAAAATCTGAAGCTAATTAATTCAAACACTTCTAAGGCGGTAGATACATTTTTATGCCGTTCAAATTCTGTTGTATGTGCTATCCTGTCTATGGGAGTAGCCTAGCCCATGAAGTGGCAACAGCGGGTTTCCTCTGTGATCAAGTGTCAATATAAGCATGTGTCTGACGTCCAATATCCGCTGATTTATAATCGATGTGTTTCTAGTGGCGTCGTTAAATAAAACAAACTTTACTTTTACCAAATTTACATTTTTATGAGTATAACCAGGAGTCAATTCCACAACATCGTAAGTCCAAGTTATGACTACAGTGTAGTTGTTAAGACTATTTTTTTGTAATGAGAAGCTTACTAATATTTACACACCAGCATTCCCCAATGTGTTAATTTACTTGTAAAGATTGCTAGCCAAAACACCATATTTTTTTGTAGATGCTGCGTTTTTTGCATTAGTCATCTTGGCACAATTTCAGGTTAGGTTACTCAGTGCATTTTGTCTTCTACCTTTAACAGAAAATAAGTTTTCAGTGTGCTTCAATAAAAGAACCGGATACAATCAAAGCTGTTAAAGCAACCTTCTCTATTAAGCAATCACCTGCTTTACGAGTCCACCTTTCTAATCCAAACCATCAAATTCATTACAAAACTAACCAGTTTTAGCAGTATCCTGTTTTAAAAGTCTGCTGTTTTTCTCTCCGTTAGATGGCTGCTTATTACAGGCTTGACTGTATCTAGTTAATTATTTAAAA
The DNA here is from genome assembly GCA_032355825.1 of Melanodrymia aurantiaca. NCBI lineage: Eukaryota > Metazoa > Mollusca > Gastropoda > Neomphalida > Peltospiridae > Melanodrymia > Melanodrymia aurantiaca. Next base: position 5,529 of record JAULBR010095547.1, read on the forward strand.
ACTTTGTTTTATTAAAAAGGAATTCCTATAATTTAAGCATCTGTATTTTTACTACCCCATTGACTGATACGTGACATTAAAACAAATGTTATCTGTCAGCATGTAGAATATTGCAATTCCATGATGTGTCAATTCCATTTATCATATCGTATTATTGTGCCATAAATTACATAGATTGATGTCTTATGTAGACTAAGCAAATGAATAATTGACGAGTGACATTCATATCGGATGATTTAATTGGCGAGGTAGAAACGGCATGTCAGTAATAGAAATACTTTGTCTTATGGATGGCCAAAGTGATAACGATATTCTTCGACTACAGTAATTTAGATAAAGAATTCATTAATGATTACTTAATTGTAGCAATTGTAAAGGGCAAGTGAAGAAAAGGAACGCACACAGTGTACCCTACCTAAATCATCAGTCTAACCAAAAATATGTGTAATCCAAAATCTGTCCAACTCACCATCTCTCTAATTCAAAATTTGTCTAAATCATGATCTCTCTAATTCAAAATCTGTCTAAACCATGATCTCTCTAATCCAAAATCTGTCTAAACCATGATCTCTCTAATTCAAAATCTGTCTAAACCATGATCTCTGTAATCCCAAATCTGTCTCAATCATCATCTCTAAAGCGCACTATGTTTTAATAATCTCTAATCCAAAATTATTCTAAATCATTCTCTCTAATCCTAAATATATCTAAATCATCATTACTTTATTCCAATACCAGTCTATATCAATATCTCTAATCCAAAACCAGTCTAAATCATCATATCTAATCCCAAATCTATCTAAATCATCACCATGATCATCATCATCTTTAATCATAAATCATCCAATATCTGTCTAAATTATAATTTCTATTTCTAAATCTTTCTAACCCATAATTTGTCAAAATCATCTCTAATCCAAAATCTGTCTAAATCATCTAATCCAAAATCGGAGCGGTGTGTAGCTCAATGGTAGAGCGTCCGCCTGAGGTTTGATAGGTCGACAGATTGATCCTCCGCAGTGGACCCATTGGGTTACTTTTTGTTCCACGATTTGTACATCAAAGGCTGTGGTGTGTGCTAACATATCTGTTGGAAAGTGCACATGAAAGATCCATTGCTGTTATTCAAATAAGAGTAGCCTATGTGGTGGCAGTGGATTTCCTCTATGACCAAGTGTTAATATAACCATGCGTTTGACATCCAATAACCATTGATTAATAATAAATATGTTCTAGTGGTGGACCAGTCGTGTATCACTGGTTGGAAAGGGAAATAATCCAATGGGATCTACTGAGGAGGATCGATCCGTCGACCTATCAAGCTTCAGATGAACACTGCTCTTGCACTGAGCTACTCCCCGCTGTCCATGAGACAAGGAAACATTGAGTTATCAGAACAGGTATTAATGTGTTCTGTGTTGTACTGGCCATCACAGCAGGCTCAGGTAGGCCACTCTGTGAACTCAATCTTGTCTATCTGATAAGAACATTCACAGCTTATGACTAGTTAATGGGCCAGTACAATAACGGCTTTCTATTTTCATATAGTCAGTCGGTGTCTAGGATTTGCATTTTCGAAAAGTTTATAAAAATATGTAATATCCATTTCTTTTTTTGAAGAGTATACCGGTATATGAATTACAGAATATATAAACATCTATATCATGATTCACAGTGCAATTTTATTTAGGACTCGACCAAACATGATGTATGGGATGTGTTACAGTGCTTATGTTAGCATTCAAAATACCCGGTACATGTCAAAAAGCTGTAACTATAAAGTAATGCGGGGAGGGTGTATTGAGGTACCCGGTACTGTAAAACGGGTAATATTTGCAGCTGTACATTTTTCAACTCGCATTGCATAATTGTCGTGTTACCTTAGTTATGTTTGTCTGTATAGCGCAGTGGTGAACACAGCAGGCTTAAGACTGGTAGATACTGGGTTCAAATCCCAATCATGTCATATGGGATTTTTAATCTCAGCTCAAACCCAGAGTGAGTGTTCTGCAAGGCTCGATAGGTAGGTGTACTTCCACTTGCACCGACTAGTGACCTCAACTAACTGGTGTAGCAAAGGCTATGGTATAGACTGTCCAGTCTGTGGGAAAGTGCATGTAAAAGATCCCTTACTATTCAAGGCACCTGGACTGCATGTTCAGGACAGACATGCTCGAACATTAAATGTATTTAAGCATGTAAATATGTTATAGATATAGCAACCAAAATGGTGAGCAGGCAGGAGGGAAACCTTTGGAATTTACCTCTATTAAAGAAGAGAAAAAAGTCTGACAACTTACCTTGTGTTTGTATGTGTATACAAGTAGTTGTTAAGTTGTGTAAATGAAATTAGAGATCCAACTGTAAATTACAGATTCTTTACATTTTACATGTCTAGCCACCAGCACAGGTATATAAGAAACACTTATGTTCATCACAGAATTAAACGTGTCCATTTCACATTGACAAGCCAGGCAAAGCCACAGTAAATTAAAAAATGAAGTCTTAAACAATGAAACCTTCTTGTAGTATAGTGTGTTCCAATTCCACAAAACTGACCTTCAGAATTTTATAAATAGTAAAATCAAAAATAATGATGGAGATCTAATCATCTTGCAATTTTGTTAATCACCTGTCTCACAGTTTTAGAAACAGTATAATATATACATATCGGTTTGTTTACTAATTGACTGGTCATCAGAATAAATGATTGATATAAACTGGATATGTTCACACTATTGCATCATCCACCAGTATTGAGAACAACACGTTTCTGTCCCAGATAAGATATGAAGACGGAAACGACAAAACACGATACATAATTATTCTATATTGGCCACCGTTACTACATATCAATTCCAAACATAAAATTCTCAGGTGTCTGAAGATGTTCAAATCACAGCATTTTCACAGATAAGTCTCTAATCCAAGGCGAATGTTGACACTATTTGCTAGCGGTGCACATGTAATAACATTAAAGAACATGATTTGCCAACGTAAATTGGGTACCACCTGTTGTTGTACATACCGCGTCTTACCTGAATGAACTGATAGTCATCTGGGCAGAACTTTCACAGACCAACATGAACTATGATAGTGGGTGGCTCCGACATACATAAAAAAACAAGTAACTCTCAGGTCATGGAAAGTAGGAACAAATATTTCTGAAACTTTATTTTTCACCTTTCATCTTCTCGCCTAACTTGATTCACTGTTCATCTAGCAGTTCAAAGATATGTGCCACTAGGTTGCCATAGTAACTGGCACAATATTTTTAGAAGTTTAGCATAAGTAAATTGAGAAAGAATACGTATGGATAAAAGATGAGTAGCTATGATAAATATAGAAATAATTGGTATTGACAGAAAACTTGTCATGCACTTGTGTTTAAAAAATTTGCAAGCAAGGACAAAAATAGCACTCTTAATAAAGAAGTATATGTTTAATATCACTGGAGAACATTGATTAATTTATCGTTGGCTATAGGATGTCGAATGCATAGTTTAGTGCAAGAGCATTCACCTGAGGTTCATTTGGTTGAAGGATCAATCCTTGTCAGTGGTTATTTCCCATTCCAGCCAGTAATCCATGACTGGTGCATCATTGGCTGTGGTGTGTGCAATCCTGTTTGTGGGAAAGCGCTCATAAATATTGCTTGCTGTTATTCATGAGAGTAGCCTATGTGATGTGATGGTGGGTATCGATATACTGTAAATCTACTGTGTATTGCGTCATGAAAGTATTTCGAGTGGTCAACAATGGCCAACACTGCGTGTAGAAAGTATTGCGACTTCAACTTCTAGAGCTGAATTGATAAAAAGTAACATACTACTGCATAGAGAAAGTATTGCGATGATTAGTTCATCGCATCATCGCTGTTTTCGCAGTACTTTGTTGCTCGCAAAACTTTCTACATTTACAGTAACTGTGCATTTGCCATCTAATAACCACTGAAAGTTGTACATTGTACATGCAGATGGGAGCAGCATGTAGTTCAGCACAAGAGTGTCTGCCTGAGATTCGATAGGTCGACGGATCAATCCTCCTCAGTGGATCCATTGGATTATTTCCCATTCAAACCAGTGAACCACGACTGGTCCATCGAAGGCCGTGTTGTGTGTTATCTTTATCTCTATGTGGGAAAGTGCACCTAAAAGATTCCTTACCTGTTATTCAAAGAAGCGTAGACTGCGGCATCTGCAGGTTTCTTCTGTGACCAAGTGTCGATATAACCGTGCGTTTGACATCCATTAACGGCTGATTAATAATCAATCTGTTCCAGTGATGTCATTAAGCGAACTTTGTCTTTACGTTGTAGTTGCTGTTGTTTTTTAGTTCTACAGTACCTGGATTATATTAACAGTTCATTTCCATATTCAGTTTTGTTTTAGAAGATTATAGTTTGTCTTTCCATTTAGCTCCTTATTCAGTGTAATCATCTGTTTAAGAGTCTCAAATTGTCACCATTAAGATCCATTACTTTGAGGTGTTTTTGTCAGCTAGGCATATTGAGTGAAAATGATAGTGCATTTATCATGAATTATGCAAAGAGTGATAACTTAGTATTGATTAAACCATTTAAGCTGTTTACTCTTACACAGATCAAAATGTCTACAGGTAACGTGTACTGACTGTTCTGTAGGAGAAATAAACACCATTCAAATATAAAAGTATTATTTCCCTAGTGGACAAACATAGCTGGGAAATATTTCTTATACACTGTAGTTTCTAAGTGAGAAATATCACAACATTGGTACAGGTATATAGACTTTTCATTTGATAAGGTTCCCGAACACTGATAGAGATGCTAGTAAAATAACGCTGGAACTTTGGAGAAAAAAAAGGTTTCACACATTATTACAAGTAAAGATGAAATCGGCCATATTGAGTAAAACCAGAACTAGTCTATTTTCAGTGTTATCGAAATAAATGCAACATCTATTCTAAGTAAATGTAAGGTAATAAATAGAATATTAAACTCGCAACCATGTATTATCACGTTTATGTTCCTCATGAAATAATTAACATTTTAGTCACTTGATAAAATGAAAGGATCGATCGTCCTTCGTGAACCCATTGGATTACTTCCTGTTCCAACCAATTCTATTAATAAAAAAATTTTCCCGAGAACAGCATGACATCAAACAATTATTGTATGTCACTCTAATGATTAGAACATAACTGAACAAAATATACTAGGTTTATATTATATGCAAATTAATTGTCTTGTGGCTGGCTCCACTGCTTTCGTCACGAGAAATGGTGAGCGATCGTCTTTAACTTCAACTCATGAATTTGTGTTATCCTTCACGCTACTAAGGCTTGTGAAGGATGAAACCGATGCACTCATGCTAGATAAACTGTATTGCCTTGAAGTGTGTTGAGTATTGTCTAAATCCGAGGGGAAATCTTGGCTATATCTGTTTAGAAAGAAATATAGATGTGTTCTTCTCGGTGTATATTGATGAAAAACAACAATATCAGATGCAAGACTGATCTTTATCGAAATAAAATGTTTTGTCTGAGAGGAAAATGTGAGGGAAACTTGATTTGTCTAGATTTTGGCAGTGGAGTTTGATTTACTATCTGGATGTGTTAAGTCAAAACACGTTCAGTGTTGATAATGACCAATTCATGATCAGTGCAAAGCAAACAGTTTCGATATCATGTAGTTACAGCACATTGCTTACTCAGCAACTATTAGGTATCACACATATGGTTATTATGACAGACAAAAATAAGATACTGCAACATAAGTTACTCTTTTTGATAAGCAGCTAGGCATCTTTTACATTCTCTTATCGAAAACAGGACAGGATTTTACATGGCCTTTAATATATACCAGTTGTAGACTTGTAGAGCACTAGTTAGATTCTGCACAAATGGGTCTATGGTAAGTTTGTTTAATTACACCTCTGGAACACATTCGTTATTAATCAGTGGTTATTGGATGTCAAACGCATGGTGATATCAACATTTGGTCACAGAAGAAACTCGCTGCTGTAACATAGGCTACTCTTCTTCAAATAACAGCAAGGGATATGTTATGTTCACTTTCCCACAGACAGGATAGCACACACCATGGCTGTTAATAAACCACATGTGAATCACTGATTGGAATGGGAAATAACCCAACGGGTCACCCAGGGTTCTCACTCCTCCCTACATATTGAGAGTCCATGGACACATGACTGAAAATATTGAGAGTCCAATACAAATTTTGAAGAGTCCATTTGGAATTTTGAAGAGTCCACATTTGAAG